>JAVCKT010035271.1:0-13279 GCA_032273925.1 Rhynchotus rufescens | reverse complement strand
ACAAAAAAAAATCTGTTTGACTGAACATGGAAAATCCTGGATTCCAGTGATACTGGATTCCAGTGGACTTCTTCCAGAGAAGAAGTCTTAAAGATCAGAAATTTCTGGTGTGGCAGAGATCTTCAGCTAAAATCCTATTATCGCACACACAACTTACACAGAAGCTTTTTAATGTCTGTGTGACTATCTAGAAGTACAAAATCCCTATGAGAGTGCTTAATGTTGACAGAGTTTTCAAATAAATCCTGAATAGCTTTAGAATCCTGAATAGCTAAAAACATTAGGCACTTCTCCTACTTTTTGATACATTACCAGAAAATCAGAATTAAATAAATTACTGATGATTTCAACATCAGTGCCTGCTGTCCAGGCGAAAAGACGGCAAGCAAATCTTTTAGATAAAAGTGGAAATTTCTTGAAAAAAAACAACCATGGAAGAACTCCCTTGCTAAGCGTAATTTGCAGTTCAAAGACGTACGCCTTTCAAAGGCCCTGCTTTGATGCGTGTCAGGAGCAGAGGCAGATGTATGACACGACATATATCAACTAACTCGCAGTATAAAAAGATGTGATGATTTCTTCTCTAATTGAGGAGATGGAAAAGCAAACACTTTTTTTATTATTATTGTAGAAGAAATAGCTTGAGAAACAAATTTAAATAGCTGTCAAATACCTGCCCTTGATTACCAAGCAATTCAGCTGGATAGAGGATTTTCAAATTCAGTTTTTGCCTGTTCTCGAGGCTTTGTTTTTTGAAGATGTTTTGCTTTTCGCTATTTCAGGTGTTACCTATTTTTCCCCCTGTTTTTAAGATCTCTTCTGTTTGTGTTTGCCTTCTGACTTCAATATGCCATTTTGATAATTTTCTTTTGGACCATCCATCTCTTTTTTCCTGTGGTGTATTCCTACTGAGAGCTTTTGAAGTGGTTTTATCTTGTTTTTGACAGAAATACCCACTGGTATAAGTGAATTTAAAATCAGGCTGTGAAAATAACTGTATAGGCTAATAATGATCATACGTTACTGCTTCTTTGTCTAGAGCTGGGCCTCAAGGTTACAGCCACATCCCATTTTTGTTTTTCTCCTCGATTTCTTCCTGGCATGGCACTTTGTCTTCCCTCATAATGTGCTGATAGCTCGGACCTGTGCCTGCCTCCATGCAGGTTCTGCAAAGCCAGAGGCCTTGGTGGAGGAGGAAGGATGTGGATGAGTTCTGGGAAAGGGCATCACAGAATGGTTGAGGTTGGAAGTGACCTGTAGAGATCATCTAGTCCAACCCCCTGCTCCAGCAGGGACACCCAGAGCACAGGGCGGCATCCAGGCGGGTTTGGAAGATCTCCAGAGAAGGAGACCCCAGAGCCTCCCTGGGCAGCCTGTTCCAGGGCTCTGTCACCCTCACAGGGAAGAAGCTCTTCCTCACATGGAACTGCCTGTGTTTCAGTTTGCACCCCTTGTCCTATCACTGGCCACCGCTGAGAAGAGCTTGGCCCCATCTTCCCTCCATTCTCCCCTCAGCCACTTAAAAATATTGATCAAATCTCCTCTTAGTCTTCTCTTCTCTAGGCTAAACAGGCCCAGCTTGCTTAGTCTTTGCTCTTGGCAGAGTGACTCAACCCTCTGGGCATGAAAATGCCACCATAAACACAGTTTAACTCAGTGTTTCCACCACACTGATGAGCTGACGGTCCTACTTTGGCATCTCCTGTTGCCTTGTAAAAACCTCCATCAACTTTAGTGGGCTGTTTGCTTAGGAAAAGGGATGAATAAAACCAGCTCGTACTCCTTTATCCTGTGTGCTGTGCTGCTGCGTACCTGAGGCCAGTAAAAGCAGAATGTAAATGTTTGATGAGGGAAGGTGCCTGCTCCCTGGAGCTCAGGGTCTGCATGGGAGAGGGAAAATAATTCATTTCCTAAGTGAACTAACTTTGTGCTCTCTGACCTGCAATTGTTTTCTGTTGCTACCTTACTAGAAAAGCCTTGAATAGATAGAATCAGTGATCAGCAAACAGTAGATGACAGTAACTTTTTTTTTTGTTAGTTGATTATGGAAACTTGATTCAAAAAACTATGATAATGCAATTGGAGACCAAAAATATACCACAGATGTACACACAAAACTAAAATGAATCACAGTTTGGTATTAAAAGTAAGCTGCAGACAAGGAATGATTTATCAGAAAGATTCACTGAAAAGAACAAAAGAAAACCTCTACCCGATTATGTAGGTAATGAATGAAATGAAAGGTAATTCAGAGAATGGAAAGAAGGGATATTAGGAATATTTATTCACTGGTACGCATGCCTAGCCTTGAGCTTGCACATTTTTCTCCTGAAAAACCCACATCTTTGCCACCTAGGTACACCAGAATAAACAAGACTGTTGTCACCCCGCTAAGCGTCAGGAAGGACATTCTGTGGGTAGAAGATCTGCATGTCATCAAACCCTGTATGGAACAGTTCTTCAAGGCACCGTTTGCAATTTATCTCAAAGTTTAGCTTACTTCCAAGTACTCCTTTTATGCTGGCACCGCTAATCTGTATCACTGTTATAGGATTACCAAGTGGGATCGTTTGCCCTGACAGCTCCATGCTAACACTTTGGGCTCGCATTGGCATTTCCAGCAGAGCAGGTGAGTTACTTCGTTAGTTGCAGAGATTCATCATGTACCCAGAAGCTGCCCTCTGTACCCTGCTTTTGTAGCAGGATTCAATGCACCTGATCAAATACAACCTCTACAATATGCATGAAAAACAGGAAGATAATAGGAGCAGCACAAACTCTCCACTGAGGTATAACGTGCAGCAGGAATAGAGATGCTTTGCAAGATGGGGGTGGAAGATAAAATGCATATAAGGTCTGCCACGAAGGCCTGCTAACCCCTGCTTGCAGGATTTCTGTCCTCACTGAGTCTCTGTAATCTTTCCACAGGCCTGAACACAGTTATTACTCCAGTATATTTTTCAAGCTGGTCTTCAGTTAAATTCTTAATTTTACAGTCAAATGGAGGAAGAGGAAAACAAAACAAACCCAAACTGCATTTTTTTTTCCAGTAAACTCCAAATCCTGGAGTGACAGCATTCCCCCAGCCCAGAACAGTTCAATCCATTTGTTTCTACTCACCTCCATGGGCCTCGTGGATATTTAAGGCAAAGGCTCATTTTGTCCTGCAGATTCGATGCTGCTGCTCCGTACTCTCCCGCCTGATTATAACAGGGCTCCTGACCAAAAGGAAGAGGAAAGCAGTGCGTAAGACAAACACAGAAGCCCAAGAGGAAAGCTACACCCTAAAGACTGGCACTAATAGCAACGAGAGACGGGGAAAGAGAAGAACACTCCCAGTTACTAACTTTTTCCATTGATGCATCTGCCTCAGCACAATTTTGCTCCAGACTTCTTTCTTGTGAGCAATGCTTTGCTTTATGTTTAAACCTCAGATAAACTATGTGTTGCTTTTTTTTCCCTTTTTTTTTTTTTGACTGTGTAAACAGTGAAATATGAACTAGAAGCTCAGTGACCGCTTTAAAAACATAGTGCTAAGCAGTAATTATTACAAGGTGCATTTGTGCATACTTCAGATTTTTTTTCCCCCCAATCCAGAAGTCTTTGGTGGAAGTAAATCCTATTTGCAATAACCACCTTTGGGACTTTCTGGCCAGAGGGCTTTAGTGCAGTGGAGGGGAGTGCTTAGATGATTAATAACTTAATTTTTTAAGAGCTTGATGGGCAGACGGGGAAAATATGCTAAACTGTCCTTGCCTCAGAGGTGTTTCTAGTGCCAGCAAGAACTGCATTGAGGAGAGTGCATGATTTCACCTCTAAAGACTTTGAGACAAGAGATCTCTGCAAAGGGGCAAGGTGGGGTGTCCTTGGTGGAGCAGAGGGTTCCCAGAGCCAGGGCTGTTCCCTGGTGTAGGTCACAGCGTGGCTGTGCTGCAAGTGTGCCCATAAGGGCTGCATGGAAACTTTTGTCCTGGTACTTTAATACATAGTTTGGAACAAAAAATAGCAAATGGTTTGGTTTGAATTAAAAAGCTCTGACAGTTACACTCTGGCAAGCGTGGGGCAGAAAGGAAAGCTGAAGGATGTGTCACGTTTGAAAACTCCCAAGGTGTGGTGAGCTCATTTGTCCTAAAATTAGGAGCAGATTCTCCCATTATATTAGCAGAGATTGGAAACTATTTCAGGAAAGCTGGTGGAGCTCTGCTAGCCATAATTAAGGTCATGTTAATGAAATCTGGCTTGAGGCTAAGGCCAGAAAACACCGTGTCCAGTAGCAGACAGTCAGGAGGGATGTGCTCTTATTAAAGGTAATATCCCCCCTCACCTTACCTGTCCTGCTGACATCTCGTTACTACAGCTTTCCATCTCGGTGTGATGAGGGATCCACCGGTGCGTGTTACAACAGTTACAGGAGGTTGCCTATAGATTATGTATAAAGGTGCCAGACTGGCTCGGTGGCAGGTTAGAGGCTTCTAGTCCATACTGGGGACATTTAAAGGCATTTTGGTGTCTGAATCTCCTCGGATCCAAGGAGTGGGGGCAGACCTGCATCCTTGCTGCTCCTTGAAAATTGCAGCCAGCCGCTCCTAAGCGCTCTGTTTTCTGAAGGACTTTTCCCATGTGGGTTCCTCTCCAATTGTAGTGAACCAGAAAGCTTTTCCATGCCCACTGCCAAGAAGCAGTTGTTCAGTAAGTGATGGACTTGGGATGCAAGCCCAGGAGAGGCACAAGTGGTCCCAGGCCTGGCCCCAGCCTTGACTAATCCATTTCCTTTAGGCTAAGAACCACTCACTGGGCAGGAATAACCCCCTGAGCCCAAAGGAAAATGCAGCCAGACAGAGCTCCCTGGAAGGGCAGTGGGACACTTGCAAAAGACACTGTGCAAAGGGTGAGAACTACTTCTGGTGGACAGGACAACAGGAGATAGAGCAGTGAACACCCTGTACACAGAACCAGACGTTGCAACAAGCAGAGGAGCAACCCCTCATCTTTAAGAGACCTTTTAGATTATTCCCTTTCCTTTGAGTCTGCTACAATATGGAGCTACATAGCAGCTTAAATTATTATTATTTTTTTTACCCCCCAGGGGCATTTCTTTTTTTAATTTTTTAGTTTTGATAGTTTGGAGTAATATTTCAGTCAGGCTTTAACTCTTCAAGACCAGGTAATTACTGATTGTAGCACCTGCCTTACTAACATATTTTACAGATGAGCTTATTCTCTGCGGCCCTTCACACAACAGGGGACTACTCCAGTGGCAAACAGAGTTCTCTGTGAAGCTTTAAAGAAGATGTTCTGTTTGTTTGTTTATTTGTTTTCTAGGGGGAGGGGAGGATGGTTTCTTTGCTTAAGGAAGAAACTCTCTACTGATTCATCAATATGATTCTCTTCCATCTGTGCACATTTATCCTTGAATTAGAGAGCCTCAGAAAGGTGAAAAGGACAAAATCATTTTTGTCCACCTAACTTATCCCAGAGGTCAAATGCAAGATGGGCCACTATTATGTATTTTACAAGGTTAATGTTCCAGGTGATATGTTGCTCCTATTACTTCCCATAGAAGACCTTTCTTTAGCTCAATAGGTCTCTCCATGAGGGAAGTTTGCAATGACTTTTATCTCGCTGTGCTTCTGATGACTTAAATGCCATTGGGCCACCCTCATTCATCACTGCAATACTGACACTTTCCCTTTCAAAATCAGCCTTTAATAAATGTCAACCAAAACTAAGCAAGTCCTCTGCTCTACTGTTGCTCCTGCTTCTTACTGAGAGGCCCTCTAACTGTATCTCCTATTTCAGAACACAGTTTTGCAGATCTAATGCTGTAAACGTGGCCATTTAAAGTGACTGATTGACCACTGCCCATGCCTCTATTGGAGCAGCAGTGGTTTGCTAAGCACAGATTGAAGGCCATTTCATTTGTCATGTTGAAAGCATTAATTTAAGTACTTTCGTTTCTGATGAGTTTTGGAAAGTGTTCCCACAACAGTGGTGTGCTCACTGGCAGCGTTATGCCTGTCTGTGTTGCAAATCAATATTACAAACTTCATTTTCTTCAAATATTAAATAACTGGTCACATGACAACGAAGCAGGGACTTTCATAGTCCAGCTTCCAAATTTATGCTCTCGAATTTTGCTTGTTAGTGTTTTGGTTCCCAAAGCACTGCATGGGTATGGACCACTAAGCATAGGAGTTAATGCAATCTATTGTTTAGTGTTGCATAAATTCATGTGGAGCGAGGTGGTGTCCATTGCGGTGAAGAACTAGTGAACTTCACAGAAAAGCAATCAGTGCAAATTAAATTTGTTCTCATTGTGCAATAGCAGTGGGAGCCCTGAGAAAGTGGAGAAAAAGTGTAAAAGGGCATTTTTAGAAAAGATATTAAAAAGTGATTTACAGAAGACCCAAGGGTGATGTGAAATACTGGTAACTATAAAAAGTCTGCAGGCTACTTAATGATATTAGAAAGCAGGAAAGTTGACCCTTGGGAAGGGAAAGAGGGACACAGCACCAGAGGGATCAATCCGTACTAAGGGGGCTAGACTGTAAATTCATTGCAGTAATTTTTGCACTTTGGAAAAGCCCCGGTAGCTGCATCGTGACTGCTGTGCAGGTGTCACAATAGCTCAAAAGTGGTGGATGGTGTCTGTGCTGTTCCTTGCGGAGGGAGAGGATGTACATCCCTGGCTTTGCAGATGGGATGGGGAACGGTGGCTCTCCCTTCCCCATGGGGTGCTAGCAGGGCTTGCACGGGCACTGGCAAGGTTAATTGCGTGCAGGAATGTGGAAATGGGGCTAAGGGAGTCCCTGTCTCATGAGGGAGACAGGATGTCTCCTGAGGGCTGGGAGAGCCACGGGAAGTTGGGGATGCCAACGTAGATCACTTAGAAAACTTAGTCACTCTTGGACGCGTAGGCATGGATTCCTCCCACAGGGAAAGGAGACCACATTTCTCCTCCTAAACGTCAGTTCCTCCTTGGCCAAAGCCAACAGCCTAGCTGGTTACTTGGGCTGCTACTGCGGCATGTGCTTGGTCCTCGTGTGTCTTCCGGACCTTTCCCACTGTTTAGGCTCTAGGAAGTTTCCAGTTGTACCGGAATGGAGAGTCACGCCTTGTCACGCCAGTGCTGAGGCTCTAACATGCCCAGACATCCTGCAATGCCTGTAATATAACCAAAAGTCGTGTTTGCAAGAGAAACGTCTCTACTTGAGCAGAAAAAAAACCAAAAAAACCCACTTTCTTAGTGTACAGTTTCCTTGGAATGCAAAACATTCTCTCAATGAAATGTGCCCTTAAATCTACGAATCGTTCAGAGCTGCCACATTAAAATGTGGTGATATTAGGAGAAAAACAGGTCAAAACGCAGCTGGGTGATCACCCTCGCACTGATTACTCGAGGTGGCTGCTGCAAGGGGGTGACACTCGATGTGACAAGCGGCTGGCAAGCAGGAGCCACCAGGTGTCAGTGTGTGCCCGCGCATCAGCTGCGCGGCAACGCCGTGACGTGCATATTGCATATAGATATAGGGCTTTGAAGCAATAATGTCAGAATAAAAGGTTTTCCTCCTTCCTCTTTTTCATTTTTAAGTTTACTATAGGATATGTTAGATAAGCCGGAAAAACAAACTCAAGGGTGGGCATGGTTGCACTTTTAATTGGGAAAGAGCAGGTCCTTTTGTGAGGTTAATGGAAAATCCCAAGTGTGATATGTAGGGACATAAAGATTGATCTCCCTTATAAATGCATCATCAAATTCACTGTCTTGCTTTCAATTGTACCTGAAGAATTGCATTAAATTCTAATGTACTTAAATAAGGTTCAACCTTGCATACGGCAGGTTGTTCATAATTATTATTATGAAGAGTATTCCTCCTACATTTTATTCCAATTAAAGGCATCTGGATGTTCTTATTGATAGGGACTTCTCTGAGTCTTGTTAGTATTTTGGCCTCATAGTAATTCATGACAAATGCTTTACAAATTAATTATGTGTTCTGGGAAACAAGATTTCCTATCATCACTTCTGGTGGTGGTTGCCATTTAATTTCATCAGTGCTTGCCTTGTTGATATAGTGTGAGACACACACAGAGCCAGAGGAAAGCCACAGAGCCCACCTGGCCCTCAGTCTGGTTAATAAAGTACAAGGCAAAAATCTGAGTGCGTTTGGCATCACTTGTTTGCTGGGGTCCTATAAATATACGCCCTATGAATATGAAAATCTACTTAGTAAATTTTACCCAATTTGGTGGAATCTCCTGCTTTTGTAAGGATGAGTCCGACCGTAAAGCTGGGACTAGTGTGTAGGTTATTATAGCTTTCATGCCTGATAAGCAATCAGGTCAGAAAAAAGCATTGAGGAACTTGGTAGCAAAGTGGCCAAGTATTCCCTGCCTTTCTCACACAGAGAGCAGTGTCGTAGGGATGTAGTTGGGGAAAAGAAAGGAAAGGGAAAGGAAAAGGGAAAGGAAAGGAAAAGGAAAGGAAAGGAAAAGGAAAGGAAAAGGAAAGGAAATAAAGCACTTTGTGACCAGGTAAATAATCACCACCATCAAGAGTCTGCAGAATGGGTTGACTATGCAGCCCAGTCTTTAAAGACCTTTCTGAATGTTTAACTTTGCAAACCCAAGGCTTTTTGTGAATAATACATAAAACACACAGACATTGATCAGATTACGGATCTTTTAGACATCAAATTATTGAGTGATAAAAAAGCTTTTACTTCTCAAGCAGTATTTTCTCTCCTCTTTTGTAAATGTCTCTCAAGTGAAGTGAAATGTATCATTAGTTACAAAGAAACTTGGAAAGATCAAAGTCTTTGGACAGCAAGACTTCTCCCTGCCAAGGAAGTAGTAAAATTGACAAAAGTAGATTTTGGAAAATGATACTAGGCATCAATCTTCACCAAAGATACAATTACTGGGCATTTTTTTCCCCAAAAAAAGATAGGAAAAGATAACCTTTTCCATTTTGTCATTTAGAGCATTTTAAAAGACCTAATTTTGCAAAATTCTAAACTCTGGTAAAGTACTTTTTAGCTGAGGGTCCAGTCTCCAATGCTCAGGAGCATTGCAGATTTGTAGCTGCAGTTTTACCACTTCTGCTGCCACTTGAAGTCTGCTTTGCTGATGATTTTGTGGTCTTTCCATTGATTTCCTAGATGTTGCTACAGGCCCTTATGGGGAATCAGTGATCTTCAGTGCCATGAGATTTTCTTCCTTGCCTAGGTTCCTGCTGACTGAAGAGGAGGAAGGAAAAGCAGGAAGTCTGCAATAACTTCACTATGTAATGTCAATTCAAGTTTTGGGGAGCTGTAGCAATGTGGCAAAGGCTGAACTTGGTACCCTTAACCTTGACCATCAGGCAAAGCTTATAAGAGAAAGAGACTTATTGCTTTGACCCTATAATGAACCGGTTAGTCCTAATTTAATTCCCGTAAATTCAATGCAGTTACATTAGGGATCAATTTGTTCTGAAGTTTGTTCGGTTCTTTCACACATATAAGTGTCAGGTATTATTAGCAGAAGAAGTTTATCTTGTGAGATAGTATTAAGAGCCTGGCAGAAATGTGGGTTTGCTTCATACTGGCAAAGAACAGAGGAAATGCCATTTGACTCCCTTCACAGCATGGCTTAACAAAATGAGACTTGTTGTCTTTGCACTAACAAGCCCCAGAATAGCGTGTGAGCCATTAAACAGGAAAGCTCCTTCAGACATGAAAAAAAAAATGTGGGAAAGTAAATCCCTCTTTATACCTAGGCTACTAGGTGGATAGATTATTGCACGGTTCATATCTGTAGGTGGTCTGCTGTGTAGGGCTTTTTGTGCACAACAGCATGACTTTATGGTTTTATTTACATTCTCCTAAGAGTTCACATGACTTGTTGCTATGGGAAAGACTGTAGTTGTCTGCCATACCCTTTAATATTTATAACACATGCATACGTACTCTGAGCTCTATCCATATCCTGACTTGATGCTGCTATGTCAAACTCAGCAAACTCAAGGTCTGTTAATTTAGCAGTGTGATTCAGTTTTTAGTCTGAAAATATTTCTGGATCTTTGATTTATTTTACCATTTGCTTATTTTTTCCTTCTTTGGCATTTTCCGTGAGTAATACCTTTGAAACCCAGACAAATCTGGGAGCTGGTAAATCCAGCTCTCTGAGCTGCATGCAATGCTACTTGCAGTAGGCAAGGTTTGGGAAGAAGCTCATTTATATGTGAGTGGTCGGATTTTAACGTGACCTTTGGTGACAGTCAGAGTAGAGCCTGGCTGTCAGTTGTCCCCTGGCCAGCTGTTCAAGCCCTGCTGGTTGCATGGCCATGGAGATGCATGGTGAATGCTTGAATTTTTCCTTGAAATCTCTTGAAATGCTGACCTTAAGGCTAAATCCAGAGCTTCATATCTCCTCCCTGAGGTCTCTCCATACTTTGTGTTCTGTGTGTCATATGGGAGTCTCAGTTTACTGGAAAGGAAATTATCCCTTTTCATATCACTAACCTGACACATATTGATCTATCTTTAACAAGGTAACATGTAAATGCAGGGCTAGAGGGGAGGTGTTGGCTGTTTTCTCTTACCCACCTGTAGCCACCCCATCTCTGCTACGTGATCACAGCAGGATCACCAAACTGAACTGCTTTCTCTGGAGATTCTCTGGAGATTTCATCCTTGCTGTGTGACTTATGTTGCAGCCTTTTTTATTTTGTTTTGTTTTTTTTTTGTTTTCACTTGTTTGAACTCCAGAGCCTCACAGTAGCACATCTGTAGCTTTGCACCTGGATCAGGCCCTTTCCTTGTACAGTGCCTTAGGCACATGCTTCATCTACAAAAACAACTCAGGAGCAGTTTGAGATGTTGCTGCTGCTTTCACCTGGGCAGCCTCACAGCTGCAGGGCAGGTCTGAAGAGATGTTCCCCTCCCCTGCAATGTCGTTGAGGTTGACCCAAAGCACCTGTAGGCCCATGCAGCACATTAGGGAGAGCTTTGCATCGTCTCTCCACTCCGTTTCCCGCATGGTGGAAGGCAGTACTGTCCTTGGCTGTTTAAGGAGCTCCATGAGGGCTGAAGAGCTTTGGTGTCTTCATGCTGAGAAGGAAGCGCTAGCTACTTGGTTTGACCTTGGAAGGTTTTATTCCCTGTGGAGACTTCTCCTGCCCTGAGGATGGTCGAGCTGCCTGCAGAGAGCAGTAAGTACCATGCGCTTGTCCCCGTGCTGCGTGTGCTCCTGTGTGCAGAAGGGTGTCAGCCCGAGCTCAGCAAGCTCCCACCTGCATGTCCATCCGTGGGTTTAGTGTGTCAGCTGCTCTGGAAAACCTTGTCCCTTCTTTTCCCCATTGTGTCCCTTGTTGGGCTGACTCCATGTTCCATGTTTCATGTGCTAAGTTGGTTTCTTCCCCATGCTGCTTCACTTGCTGTTTATGCTCAGCTCTTGACTGCTTGAGAAAACTAAATGTCAAATTGTATTTACTGAGAAAGGAGTTTTTGGTGGTATCGTGCTGAAGTATGTGCTGCTTTTGATCAAGGAGGAAGATAATGCAAAAAAAAAAAAAGTGCAAATTGTTGGCTTCTTCAAGTCTTAGATGTGAGGCTTTCTCTTAGCTTTAAATGTTTTATTGAAGGTTGTTTTTGCAAATCCTAGAAAAGGTCTTCATAGTTTAACATAAGTATCAATATAATTCTTTAAAATGGATTTTTATTTTAAATTAGAAAACCTTTTACCACTATACTTAATTTTATTGTAAGCTGTGTTGAACTCGTAGTAAGATTTACTTTTGTGGTGAGTCTTTCTGGGTTGTGTGTTTGAAACCTTCAGGACTTCTCATAAAATTTACCCACATAATTAACTGAAACATTAATTAAAACACTTCCTAAGTAATTGCTCAGACAAAGGAAAGCAGAAAGCAAAGGAAATTGATCTCATTAAAGAAACTCATAAACATAACGCTGCATATTGCTATGGGAAGGCTTGCAGCAAAGGATACATAGCTCTGAATGCCTTCAGACCTCAAGATATTGCACCCTCAAAAACAGGGTGTTTTTAATAGTGGAAAATGAGTGCAAATATCACATCCCGTGTGATATATTGCAGATTCATATGTGCAATATATCAAAAATGTAAGATTTTACAGTTGTGAAGGCACTAGGTGGGATTATTGCCAGGCTCGTAGGACTCCCCGCTCCAGGGCTTATAGGCGTAGCCTTGTTCCATGCCTGGAGCAGCCGAGCCCCGAGGGCTCGGGGCTTGTTCCCAGCTCCTCCTGCCAGCAGGCAGCTCCTGGCGGCTTTTCCTTATGTCCTGCTTCTCCTGCAGTTTTCCGTGCGCTTTGCCAGGTGTGCGGCACTTCTCACTCTAGAGGTCAGTAGAATGTTAGGGATGGAAGCGGTGCCTCTCCCGTTCCCTTTCCCTGATGCTCCAGAGTGAACTCTAAATTGCACTCTTTCCCATGCAAGATGGAAGAGAGATCTCCTGCTGGAGAAATGCACTTGAGAAGCACACAGCTCATGTGGGAAGCTCGGAGGACGTTCAGGAAAACAATAATTGCAGCTCTTTGTCAACGGGAAGTTATGAATGCACTAGTAGTAATTTTTAGAAGCTGTAGACAATAACATAATGTGGGTGGGTGATGGAAGAAATTATATAGGGTGGAATTTAGAGAGCTGACAGCAGCCTATGCATCACTGAAGACCTATTTCTGAGGGTTTAATTGCAGCTTAAATAGCACACAGGCCTTGTGCTCATCTTTGTTGTGGAAACGAGCTCCGTGTAGAGCGAGCACCTCAAGCTGAACAAGGGAAACATAATCTGAGTGGCTGGAGAACGCTGCTCGGTGCTGAGATCAGACATGAGCAGTGCAGATTTATGTTGGGGCATGCATACCATGAAGGCCTGGCACTTGGTTTCGCTATAGGATGCGCTGATGTTGGTCCAAAGAGATGCCTTGAGAGCATCAATCTTTAAACAAATGGGAAAGTAGAGTAATAAGCACCTAGTCTCGTAATTAACTCCATTCATGAACAAGGTGGCTGCTAGTACCTGCAAGAGGGACTGCTTGTAGTATTTCGGTGACATTTGTGTTATTTTGGGGGCTTTGTTTTTTTTCTCTCCAAATATTTGAACTTTGGGATATGATTCAAGTCACACATGTCTTCACTAAAAATGTGATTGCAAGCTAAGGGAAAAGAAAGAGCTCTATGCAGCTTCTCTGAAGAATATCAACCCAATAAAATACTTTACATGGTGAATGTTGAACAATTGTAGCTTTTCAGTCAAT
>JAVCKT010035270.1:0-25411 GCA_032273925.1 Rhynchotus rufescens | reverse complement strand
GCCGCCGGTGTGGGGGCGCCGTCGGTGTCGGGGCGCCGCCGGGGCTCCGAGCGGCGGGGGCGCCGGGAATGCGGCCGCGCGGGCCTCGCCCGAGCCCCACGGCTGCACTTGAGAGCCTATGGCTTCCCAGCCGCCTTATGCGGACGTATGGAATAGGCCGGGGCGGCGAGCGGAGCCGCCGGCCTCGCTGAGCCCGGCTCAGCCATGAATGTGCAGAACTAACGCGGCGCAGGCCGTGCGTAGAGGGGAGCGGGCGCTGGAGGAGAGCGGGGCGGGCAGGGGCACCGCGCGGAGGACGGGGGGACCCGGGGGACGTGTGAGGGCAGGGGGGACCCGGGCAGAGGGCAGCAGGGACCGGGGTGACATGCGAGAGGCTGGGGGGACCCGGTGGAGGGCACAGGGGCCCGGGGTGACGTGCAAGGGGCAGAGCGGGCCGTGGTGGCGGCGCCTGCCCCGCCGCGGCGCTGCCCGTGCGAGCGTCTTGGCGCGGTGCGAGCGCGGCTGCGGAGCGGTGCCCGCGGAGCAGTGCCCGCTGCACGTGCAGTGCCGCACAGCTTGCGAGGGAACAGCGCTTAACCCGGCCTTCTTGGTTCTTTCGGTGGTGGCTGTTGTGGGTGCTTCAATATTAGGTGTATCGGCTTCAATGCTTTGGTGCTTTTATTTAAAAAAAAAGAAGTCAAAGATGCTGGGCTTCCGCTTGCTCAGTGGAAACGGGGGAATGGCCTGCAGGGGAATGGCCGGGGATGTGTGGGACTTCAGAGCCCAGCTCCAGTAAGCAGCCCCGTGTGTGTTCGGCCCAAGCAGCCCCATGTGTGTTCGGCCCAAGCCTGTGTGTGTTTCGCTCGTGTAGCGAGGGGGGCTCGCAGGAGTTCACCGGCCCCCGTGGTTTCTCTGCCCCCTCGGCCTTCGCTGCGAGCCCCTCGCCGCTCGCCCGGTGCGTGTGGCAGGTGAAGCTGGAGCCCCACGCGCTCCGTTTCCCTCCTCCTGCCGTCTGTCAGGAACCTCGCGATCGCAGGGTTCCACGTTGCTCCTTCTGCAGGGTTTACAGCTTTCTTGGCATTGCTCTGTGTTGCTCTGTGCCTCCGTTTCCAGAGCCTGGAGTCTGGGTGGGAATAGGTTGCTCCTGCCAAGAAAAAGTGAAGAAAAATTCATTCATTCTTTTTTTAACCAGCTGTTTGTGTCTGCAGCTCTGCTGGAGGAGGTTTTGGTAGACAATAGCTCATGCTCTTCGTATTAGTTAAGCTATTTATACATGTCCGGCTGACGCCGACATCCGGGAATGTAGCGACCCTTGGGTTTGGTAACGGGTTTCCAACCTTCCCAGCTCCGTGCTTCCCTCTGGTGCTGCAGAACGCTCCAGCTGCGGCACCATCAAGTGTCCTGGAAGCGCTGCTGTTGGGAATGACCAACAAAAGCGAATGGGAGGAAGCTGGGCCGTAGCGAGCAGGGCTTTGTGCTGATGAAGGCAGCGGCTGGTGTGTCCTGCACTCCAGGCCTGGCCGGCGAGCGGCTCCTCTAGGTCTGTTCCACACGCGGCCGGTTGTCTCCATTGCAGCCACCAGCAGAGCAGAAAGAGCTGACAGAGCAGCTGGCTGGTGCCTTGCATCTCTCTTCTTGGTGTCCCTCCAGGTCCCTTGCAGCCAACCTCATATGAAGTCATTGCTTTCTGGTCATCTGCGATGCGCGCAGGGGAGCCGGCTGTGGTTATGAAATGCTTTATCACCAAAGCGGAGGGCTGCCGCGTGCACGTGGCCGTGCTGGGGCAGGCCGCGGGGCGCAGCGCCTTAGCAAGTGTCTTGGTATGTTGAGAGGGTAACGGCCCAACCACCGCGTGCAGAAGCCAGAAAATGCCTGAAATGTGGCAGGGAAATGCGGAAACCCTGGGGGAAGTTGGATCAGCTGGAATGGGAAGAAGCGGGTGAGCGGCTGCCGCGGGAGAGCGGCCTTTGGACGGTGTCTGCGCGCCCACCGGAGCCGCGCGAGTCCCGCCGGACCTGGGAGGATCGCGAGGAGTTTGGGCTTCTGCTTGTGCCTGCAGGGCCTGAGCTCTGGCCCCAGGCGAAGGGGTCGGTGCTGCATCTGCAGAAAGGTGGGCAAGGAGGCGGGCTGGGATGGCTCCTTGCGCTGCGTCCGGGGCTGGATGGCAGCCACAAACCTTATGGCTACAGGTCCCAAGCCCGGGCTTACGTTTTCTTTAGATCAAACTTTCAAGAAAAATATTTCCGTGGCCCAAATCTGATGGAAATCAGGTTTCGTTTGGATTCAGACATTCCCCTTGCCCTTCTCCTGCCCAGCTGGCTGGGCTGTTTAAAAGTTCCAGCGTGAAATTTCCATGCCTGTATTTTTTTTCCTTCTCAATGTGATTATTTAACCTTTAGCTTAATGATTGCTTTTCCCTTGGAAAAATCCAGGCACTCCCCCACGTAGCGCAAAGCAGAAGTGCCAGATTTTCCTCCAAGCTGCTGATGCGCCCCGGGAAGCAGCACAGCAGGAGCTGCTCCCCCTTGGAGCCCTGGCTGGCCGCTCCATGCGGGAAAGGCGGGATGAGGAAGTGGCCTTTCCTGGGAGCACCTGGATTGGGAGTGCCTCCGCTGTCCTCGCCAGGAGGCTCAGCCTGGACTCATGCTCCCGCTGTCGACCGCAGCCCCGATTAGCTGAACCGCAGCTCGCTGCAGCTGAGCACATATTTGGGATGTCTGCGCTGGGAACGAGCGTTACCCTGGGAGCATTTGGTGTTTTCCGCGTGCCGCGGTGCCGGATCCCCGCGGGGCGCCGCGCTGCCGTGCGTGGGAGCCGCAGGGCTGCGCGGAGGCGGCGGGACGGGAGCTGGCGGGCGCGCCAGCCCCGCGTGCCCTCGGCGCGGGCCAAACAAGCGACGGCCCGAAGAATGGCTCCCTTTCCCGAGGCCGGCGCGGTGCCGGCGCTGGCGTCAGCGCGGGGACAGCTGTGTGAATGGGCAGTGCTGCCGCGAGGCCAAAAGCCGCCCAAATATTATCTGCGGGAGGAGAATGCGGGCGCTGTTGCCAGCTGCAGTGGAAGGCGCTGGCCGTCCCCGTGCCCCGGCTGTCCCCGTTCCAGCAATCTCCAGGCTGCTCCTAAGCGCTCGGTGTCTCGCAGCACGAGGCCCTTTGCGTCCGCGGCTGTCGCGCGCCTCTCCCTGCTCTTTCTCATGCTCCTTTGGCTCCGAGGTTGGGAGGGGACCGAACGGCACGAAACCAAGTTGGCTTCTCCCGCTTGCGCAAGGAAGCGGAGGAGCTGGGGAGGGCTGGGAAAGGAGGGAGAGGTGCAGGGCACCAGCGGCTGCTTCCACCCCTGCCCCTGTGCGCAGGGTGTTTTCCCCTGATTAATTTGGCTCTCCGCAGTTTGGCTTTCGTGCAGAGCAGGGAGAAGTGGTCGTGGAAGTGTGGGAGGCAGTGGGGATGAGCCCACCTCTGCTCACAGAGCAGCTGCGGAATGGAGGAAAATGAAGGAATGGAGGAAAAGGTCCCAAATCCAGGGCTGCTGCTCAGCACGTCGGCTTTGCTGCCAGAGCCTCCTCCGCTGGCACCCGTGGCCTCGCTTGGCTTTGACGTGAGGTATTTGGGTAAATGGTGAAGCCGGCGCCCTCCAAATCCCCAGACTGCAAAAACAGAGACTTGGAGCAGAGGGGGACAAGTGGGTCGGTGAGAACTGCCCCTTCTCAGATGTGTCCCCGTGTCTGGGGTCAGCGTTTTGGAGCACGACTGTTTGGAGGCTGGGTTTGGAGGCTCTGTGAAGCTGAAAAGCGCCCGTCTCCCACACGCATGGAATTCCAGAGATGTCAGGCAATGGGAGAGAGCTTCCCATGGAGCGCCCTGCCTTCGGGCAGGAATGGAAAGTGCTCCGAATTGCTCCGCTTTCCAACCGTACTGCTTCTCCCGGACACCGCGAGTCTCTGCTGGCTTTCGGGACCCACTCCCACCGTGTTGCAGCTTTCTGAGCCCTCTTGCCCAGTCGCTGCTGAGCCGGCTGCTCCAGCCGTGGCTCCCAAACCGATTTGTCTCCCAGCTCGGCTGCCTGGAAGGGGCTGCTGGAGCGGGAAGGCTCCTGCAGCCAACCTGCTGCCAGGCCCTCGCAGCTCCTGCTGCTTCCTCGTGGAGCCTCTCATTCTCCTGCTATATTCGCTTTCCAGAGAGAGGGTTTTTTACCTTTCCAGTTGCCTTGAGTGTTCGGATTAGCGGCATTTTGTGCTCCTGTCTTTGAGGCTTTGTGGAGGCCACGTTAATGGCAGGTGTAGCAAGCGGCTCGTTTGTGGCGACTCTGGTTTCGCTCGTGTTGCTGAGTGCCTTCTGCTGCTGCTGCCTTCCAGGCAGGATCCGAAAAAGGCTCGTCCGGGAGCTGGAAATGCAGTTGATAGAGACACTGTGACCTGTTTGTATGAGCAAATTGGGGAAAAAGCGACACAGAGGTGACCAAACCTCTCGGTTCCCATTATATCATGTCTACTCCATCGTCTAAAAATATATGGAATTGTATTATTTATTGTAATCTGCATTAAATTCTGGAAACGTATGTGGGAATTAGCCGTGTTTATTTTGAGCAGTAACTAAAACAAATAATGCTGGTGGCCGGTGGCCGGTATCCAGCACCGGGAGCAGGGGGGAGATCCGCGCTCCGGGGCTGCTCCCGACCTTCCAGGGCTCTCCCGGGTGGGGGGAGACACCCAGCCAACCTGGCTGCTCCACGAGCAGCATTCCCTGCCTCGGGAATGTGCCCCAGGGCAAGGAGGGATGGGTCCCGGCCAGAGGAGCAGGGGCTGGGGCGGCATCCGCTGCCTGGCTGCGCTTGGGAATTCTCTTAGAGCAGAGGTGCTGAGGTGGGTCTCTCACCAGGGCTTTGGGAAGGCTCCTTCCAGGAGAAGCCAAAGTGTCTTTGGGATAAAAGGTCTGCAGAGAAATGAAGTGGGGCGGCCTGGCGGGTTGACTTGGGACTCTGTTGAAAAGGAGCCCAGGGAGAGCTGTGTTTGTGCTGGGTTTGGCCGCGTGGTTTCGAATGGCCCTTGGGGGAAGGGACTTCTCAGGCTGCCCAAAGGCTGAACTTTCTCATCCTTCAAGGTCATTTTGGAGGAAATGTCTCTCATTTTTGGTCCCATGTTTGTCTCTATTTTCCCTAACTTTCCTCGTTCTTGGAGGCAGCAATCACATTGCCGAGGATTTGCTGCATGTAATGCCTGACAAATCCCATTTTGCTCCTTTAGCAAAAGGACTTTAGCAAACCCTAGCCCAGGAGTTCTGCGATAGGGACAAAATACGTGTTTAATCCTTTCTTAATTAATGTGATTAGACCTCACAAGTGCTGTGGGGAAATAGCCAAAGAACAGATTACGATTTGAATGCACATGGAGTTTTGCTTTCAGTGGAAAAGTTTAGGGAGGAATTTGAGCCAGAAGCGGCCAGTGTGGTTGCAGAAAGCTGGGGTCTGTGTTGGCTTTGCTGGTTTGGGCTGTGTTGTCTTGGGCACGACATGAGCAGCTCCAGGCGAGCGGAACCTGCTGCTCGGAGCCTGCTGGTTCCATCGGGTTCCAGGGATCCTCCTTTTTGGCGGAAAGGCCACAGGGAACAGCGTGGGATGGGATGGGATGGGACGCGCAAGGTCCTGCCCAACAGGGACACGGCAGGAGAGATTTTTCCTTATGGTGATGCTGAGTGCGCGCTCTTCCCGCTGCCTTCCCTAGTCCGGGGGTTCAGGGATATCCTCAAAGAGGCGCCCAGTGCTCTCCAGGATGGCAGCACGGGCTGGAGCGAGGGGGGCCGCAGCTGGGATTTTATGCTGGGATTTTAAGCGCTTTCTGCTTGGTGGTGGCTCTGGAGCTGTTTTCTGCAGCACCACTCGGGCCGCAGCTGGAGGCCGGGGCGACGCTGCATAAAGGGCCAAGTGTTCGGGGGAATTCTTGGCATTCTGGCCGCCGGGGGGCTGGGAATTGTTTGTCAGCGGGAGGTTTTCCCTGCGGGAGCGTGCGCGGGGCTGGCAGCCGTGCAGCCCCACGCGCAGCGCGGCGGGCTGCAGGGAGCGGGGAGGCGCCAATGCAGCGGGCGCCCCCGCCACGCAGAGATAAACCAGCCCAAACCCCCAAACCTGAAGCCTGCTTTAACTGTCTGATGGAGATTAACTGAAAACCTCCCCTTTGACTATGCGTTTACGCTTTGCAGACGTGCTTGGTGGCATCTGGGGATGACAAGTTTGCTGTGAAAGGTGCTAGGATCCCTATCGGGCCCTGCTAAATGGGCGAGCGGGTTCCCTGTGTGCCAAGCGGAGCGAGGGAAGAGCGGGATGCTTCCATGGATGGGCTCTGCTGGCAGGTCCCTGAGCAAGTGCTTAACTGCTCAGGGCCTCCGTTTGCCCACGGCACGGGGGTAAAACCCGCACACTGTGTGCCCAGAACTGCTGGAGCTGGTCACATCTCCTGCACCGGTGGCCCGATTGGTGCACGAGAGCCGTTCGCCTCCCTGGGCTGCCACGCGGCCCAGGCCCTTGCAGCCCTTCCCGCGCTCGGCTGCAGATGCAGGCTCCTTGCAGGGGGCCCTGGGGCTCCCCGTTCCCGGTGTGTCGCTGGGGAGAGCGGCGGCAGGCGAGGAGGTGAAGTCAGCTCTGTGTGACATCCCGTTCCCATCCCATCCCCGCCGGCGCCGCGCGGAGCTGCCGCGTCCCGGCGCCTCCTGCTCCTTGGGAAGCTGCTGGAGCCCGGAGCCGGCAGCTGAGCTCGGCCGCGGTGCTGAAGGCTCTTCTGGCGCCCCCGAGCTCTTTGGGATGAAGCTTATCGCTTGTACAAAGCCCTTTTATTTAATCAGAAAAGGGAGGAAAATAAAACAGGCTCCCTTTCCCCTGCCTTTTTTCTCTTAGCGGTTCTGCCTTGGGAAACATCATCCGTTTATCTCTGTCACTTATGTTTTGGCGGGTGTATAAGAGGGGAAAATCACTGCAGACAAGGGGAAGTGCGGTGTTATCTAACCCCTTAGGGCATAAACCAGGAGTCCTCCCTGAGCTCGCGTTTTGCTGGGAAACAGCAGCGTGCGTAGGGGGTTTTGCTCTTGCTTTGGCAGAAGGAGCCCGCCAGCTGCTCCGTGCGGGAGCAGGGTGGGAGCGGGGAGCCCGTCCTGCCGCGCGGCTCGCGGCGAGAAGCGGCCGGCGGCCTCTGGAGCTGCAGCGTTTGCTCCCACTCCCGTGGTTGCTTTGCCTGCCATGTTGGGAAAATGCGAGTGAATGGATGCAGCTGGTGCTCCCTGTCACCCAGGGTGGCTCCTCCCTTTAGCCTCGGGCCAGGGGTCTCGGTGCCCTTCCGAGGGCTGTGGGGCTGCGGCTGGCGGGATGGCTCCACGGTCGGTTTCCCCGGGTGCCCTTCGCCCGCGTTGCCGGGGCGAACACGGCCTCTGCGGCGCGCTGGAAACCTTCCCTTGCCTGTGCTTGGTACCAAACCCCGCTCTCGAGCTTCCCGTAACCCGTTCCTTTGCGGCTGTGCTTCCTTACACGTTATCCCCTTGGATCTCTGGTCTGAGCCCTGCAGCTCCAGGCAGGGAGATCGCCCAGGCTGGGATGGTCTCGCGGCAGGGGCTGCTCCCGGCATGGTGGGAATGTGGGAATCTGCACGTGGAGCCGTCCTGAGCTCCTAGGGCCAAGGGGCAGTTACAGGGGCCGTACCCAGGGCTGCTCCTGCTGCTCCCGCTGCCCTCGCGCTCCGGGCCTGGCGGCTCCGAGCTCGGGGATGCTGCAAACACCGGAGCAGTCCTGCTGAACCTCCCGGCCCCTGCCAAGCCCTGTGGCTGCCCTCGCTGAGGGCAGCCTCTGTGTTCTGGGTCGGTTATTTATACCGAGCCCTTCAGCACGGCTCTCTTCTGCTGGAAGCCCTGCATGCTTTGAAGCCCTCAGCAGGCAATCGATGATTTACTTATTTATTTTTGAGGTCGTTTTTACAGTGACGCTGTCATCTTTATTAGCAGCTGAACCGTGTCAGGCTGCCCTCGAGCTGCCTGGGGAGCAGGAGCGTGTTGAAAGGGGGCTCCTTGATGGGGCTGAAACCCCTAATAGGTCACAGGGACCTGCAGGAGCTGCTCGAGGTGGTCACTGCCGGCCCAGAGCAGCTTCCTCCCCACAGTGAGTCATCGCAGCCTTTAAGTGGTTTGCAGAAGCACACTGGTTGCATGCTTGAGCTCTCAAGTTTTTAAACCCTGTGCATTGGTGTTGGGGGTATAAAATAACTCTCGCTGCTCTCTGGGCTTGACAGTAGCTGCTGCTGTTTGTCCTAACACAGCAACGACCGCGAGCGCGTTAGGCAGCGGAGTGACGGCGCGGAGCAAGCGGCTCCCTGCTCCAGCAGCAGCCTCTTGGCCGCGAACCAGGTCATTGGCACCCCTGCAAAAGCAGGAGGGAACCGCGAGGCCGTCAGCAAAGCTATTCCGGGAGTTCGGTGCTCCGGCTCTGCGGCTTGAGGAGACGGAGCGCAGGGGATCTGCTCCCGTCCCGTGCGGAGGGCGGCCGAGCGCCGCGGAGGGCAGCGGAGCCTGGGCCGTGCCAAGGGTTCCTGGTGCCGGAGGCAGGTCCCGGTGCGGCCCCGCCGGAGCAGCGGAGCCTGGTGCTGCCCGTTGCCTGGAAACATCTCGCCAGCCTTGGGCACTCTCATGCTAATCCGAGCCCCACGCAGCCTTTAGTTGTTTCCTTGCCAAAATGGCACTGCAGGCTCCCTGTTTGGGGGTTTTGTTTCCTTGTTTTTGTGTTTGTTATTTAAAATAATAGAGCCTCCCCCCTCCCAGAGCGCAGCTCAGAGCCGGTTCCTTTCCGTGGGAACCTCTGCTGCCGCCTGGCAGCGACAGGAGCTGGTGCTTGGAGCTCCGCAACGTGCCAGGACAGGGACTGGGCTCCTCCAGTGCCGCATTCCCGCCAGGCATGAACAGGAGCATCCCACTCCTCCCGACACTCTCCCCCTTACAGTGCAACTTGGGGGCTGTTGTATTTCTAAAGCCCTTTCTGAAGCCATTTGGTGCTTGGGTCAGCGCTTGGTCTCAGCAAAGCCTTAATTGACTCGGTTTCCCCGCAGGAAAGCTCTAAAGCGGCGGCTCTTTCCAGCCGGGTCATGAGCAGGATCGATGCCGCTGGAGCGGAACACAAGCGGTGCGAGAGGCCGGCTGCGTTCGATTGCCCTCCTGTCCGGGCAGGCCCGGCCTCATTTTCATTGGAAAATTGGGAACAAATGCTAATCAGGATAGGCAGAAAATTGGGCTTTGTGCCCTGTAGCGGCCTAGACTGTTTACAAGTTGCTCTTGTGATTTAAATCCTGTATTTTGCGCAGCTGGGGATATTTGTTTGTTTGACCAAAGGCAGAATTAGGGGAAGCCTTGACTTGAGGTGCAGTGGAACACGTTCATATCTTGCCTAGGGTCTTGTTGCAGGCGTAAGCAGCCTTGCGAAGCGTAGCTCTATTTCTTGTGCTTTCCTCCTGGGATATTAACTTCCCAGCTCGCTCTCCCTCTTGGGAACCAATGTGAAGTCCAGCAGGCAGCTAAGTCCCGTCTCCGGCTGGGATTCCCTGTTCTCCCCGCCTTGGGTCCGTTGGGAAAGGCCAGGGAGGAGCCTTGAGCCGGGCGCAGGGGCGCTGATTCTGCAGCCTTCACCTTTCAGGGAGGCTCCTGGGCCAGGTGCCCGGCTCCATCCCGGCGCACGTGGCAGAGCCAGCGGGTCCCGTTGGCCCCGCGCACGCAGCGCCCCGGCAAGCCCTGCTGAGCAAAGCCCGAGCGCTCACAGCAGCCCGGGAAAAACACCAAGGACTCGTCGGGAGATGCGGGCTCTGCCTGGCTGCGCTCAGGCCTGGAGGCCTGAAGGGAATGGAATACAGCAGGAGAAATGAGTGGTAAAACAGGCAGCGGGGGCTCCTCCGCTAATCTCTCCCAGCTGCACAGAGTTGGAGCTCACGCTAATATTTTCTTTCCTTTGAGGCTGGTAGCTCGTTTCTGGCTCCGAGATGGTTTCCCATTGAAGTCCTGGGTGTTTGGTGCTGCCGCCGGCGCGTTCGAGCTGCGCAGGTCCTGCCTCGGCAGCCCTGCTCCGCGGGGAGGGCGGGCGCTTCCCGGGCACGCCGCGTCCCCGGCCTCACCCGCTGCCCTCTGCTCTCCTTGGCAGAACGAAGAGAAGAGGAACCTGGCCCTGGGCGGCCATGTGGGCTTCGACAGCCTCCCCGACCAGCTGGTCAGCAAGTCGGTCACGCAGGGCTTCAGCTTCAACATCCTCTGCGTGGGTGAGCACGGGCTCCGCGGGGCTGGGTCTGCACGGGGTCCTGCTCTCACACAGGCCTCCACGGGGACATAGGGTTTTTTTCCCATTTCCCTTTATTTATTCCCATTTTTCTTGTTTTTTTTTCCCTATATTTTTATATCCTTTTCTTTAAGTGTTGATACTGGCATGATTTAGCAGGTGATACTGACTAGAATACAAAAAACTCATTCCTTGCAGTGATGGGAGGTGCATTATTTTTCACTTTAGTTTTTTTCTTTTTCGTATAAGTTCTCAAGCATTCTAACCTGCTTGACCAGTAGAAACACTTCAAGATATAGCAGCTCTCAACCTGGCAGTTATTCTGCCTGAACAGAGTGTGGCTTTCTGTAGATTGCATGGGGAAATGCTGGTAATTTTAGATGCTTACGTATAAGTTGGCTTTGCATATCCAAGCCACAAGCTAAACCCATGTGCAAAATCAAAGTTCATCCTCCAGCACTTACAGGCTCCTTCCTCTGGAGAAGGGTAATTGCAGCAGAAGACAACGTGTCTCTAACTGGGGCCGTTCTTGAGGACACCAGAGCAGATAGTCCCGTGCTTTCATCTAGCCAAAAAACGTGTGAAATCTGAAACGTGCTGGGAGAGAAAAAAAATTGTGCCTCTGCTTGCCAATTTGTGCCACGTTTTTGTGTTCCCAACTGTGCCCAGAACCGAGGAGGACAGTGTGGCTTGCAGCAGGAGTAAGTGCTGTGTGTGGCTTTCCTTCTAGACAGGCGTAGATCTCCAGGCTGCCTCTGCTTCCTCGCACACTGCCGTGCGCAGTGCGCGCTCTGCTCTGCCCTGTTCCGAGCACCAGGGGGGATTTGTTTGCCGGTGAGGAGTAGGATCTACAATCTGCTCTGCTTGACACCAGGAAAGAAAGCCCCAGAGCGCAGGCTTGGGAGCTGGCGTGGCAGAGCTCTCCACAGAAACTTGCCCGTCCTCCTGTTTGCCGCCCCGTGTGTCTGCTGCGGCGCTCGAAGGCGGCCCGAGAACCCAGTGAGGGACCGTGGTCAGCTGGGTGGAAATGGGGAAGGACACAGGAAACAAGGAGGCAGCAGAAGGCCCTTAGCCTCTCTGATTTTTCTGCACTGCCTTGGCCAACAGGGCTGTATTTAATGGAGGCATTGAAGTGGGGCCCCTCATAAGCCAAGCTGGAAAATATCAGTCTCGCTGGCTTAGCAGCGGCTCAGCCTGCAGGCCAAGCGTCCTGGGGGACAGCCTGGTTGGTGATGCAGCCCCGTGGCCTTTGGTGACACGGGAATGGGCCCTGCACATGGGAGTCTTTTCCTCGTGTCGCCCCTGCCCGTCCTCGGAGCGGGGCACCAAGACTGGCTCTGCTGTCCCCTTGTCACTCCACATGCTCTGCCCTGCGTAGCTGAGAGGTTCAGCTCGGCTGAAATTTTCCTTCCAAGATGAAGATGCCTTGGAAGGGCCCTACTTCAGTGCTCCAGGAAAGTATTTTCCCCTCCATAAACCAAGAGGAGACAAGAACATTATGTGGCATGAGGAGTCGTGCGACAGGGATGAAAAAGGGATGAAGCAGAAATACTTTGAGAGAAGCACCAGAAATTGGGAGTGCTATGAGGTGAAACCAGCTCTGTTGCAAACACCCTCATTCCTGGGCCAGGTTGCAACATCTCCCCATGCAGCTGGAGCCCAACAGCACCTCTTGCTGCTTGTCAGACAGCCCTGGTCTTGCAGAAGGCTTGGTTGCCTCCCAGCTCGTGTGGCGTGCGAAGGCAGAGCTTGCTGCTCGTGCCCTCCCGTTGGACTGCGCGACACCTCTGCAAGGAGGCCGCCTTGTGCATCCTGGCACAGGTGGGACTGCAGCGATAGGGCTGGAGAGCAGGGACACGCTGCTCTAGGGCTTCCAGGCACACCCAGCTGCCTGGTGGCATCGTGAAACCTTCATGCAACATCTCCCCAGCTGCAGAAAGGATGTTTTCAGTCTGGTGGCAAGTGGTCCTGGCAGGTTTGGAGCTGTCTGCCTGCCTCCCTGCCGCAGCGAAAGAGCTCCCAGATTGCCACTGCTCATTCCAAAAGGACAAGTTCTCAGAGACGTTGGCAAGGTAAAGCACAGAGAGAAGGTGGTAGAGAGACCTGTGAAAACACATGCAGGAAATGGATAAGAAGAGATCTTGGTGGCAGAATTCCCTGCTCCTTCCCAAGCACACCGAACACATGCCGCTTCCCTGCAATCTGCAGCAGTAGCTGGAGCTGTCGCTCTGGGAGAGCAGAGAACTCAGCCAAATAATCCCTGTCAATAGGGGCAGCCGAGTTTTCCTCCATCTCCTCTGAATTCTCAAGAGGCTGCTGAATTGTGGCCTGCCCAGCTTCTCTGGTGCAGGATGCCAAGCAAGGCCAGGGTCAGCAGAAAGGAAAACAGTGTTTTCTCCTGGCCTCACCTCCCAGTGAGGACCATACCCCAGTGTTAGCTCTGCGTTGCACATGGAACGCCTGCAAGAGCACTATTATCTTTATGATGATTATGTCTGCCTGGCTGCAGGGAATTTGTAATAACCTTTCACAATACACTTTAGTTTTGCTCTATAATTAATGCTCTTTGAAGTTCTGTGGCCTGAATTGCTGCCTCCTCCTTGCCAGGTGAGACAGGCATTGGGAAGTCCACGCTGATGAATACTCTGTTCAACACCACGTTCGAGACGGAGGAAGCCAGTCACTACGAGAGCGCCGTTCGCTTGCGGCCGCGCACCTACGACCTGCAGGAGAGCAACGTTCACCTGAAGCTAACGATCGTGGACGCTGTGGGCTTCGGAGACCAGATCAATAAGGACGAAAGGCAGGTCGCGTTCCTGCGCTGGCCCCAGGCTCGGGCAGCGCGCAGTGGAGCAGCCCCTTTCTGGGTGCGGGGCTCCCCGTGGGGCAGCTCCGGTGCTGGGGTTGTTGGCTGTGATGCTGAGACGAGATGGGAGGTCACAGGAGGTCCTGGGGGCAGTGAACAGTGTCTGCCAGGACCACAAGCGGTTATCCGGCTGTCCTCAGTGCAGGGTCAGGAATCATCTGTTCTCACAGAGATTGGTTTCTGTGGAGCTCATTTAATTGCAGGGACATCTTGCTCACGCCGCAGGGGAAGGCTTTCCAGGACTCCCAGGCTCCGTGCTTGGTCCCTGTGCCGTGCTGCAGCCAGGTGGCTCGCCCCGAGAGCTGGCAAAGCCCAGCCCTGGCTCCGTGCCCCGCTCCACCATCGTCAGACCTCGCAGTTCAGGCCCAGGAAATTCTAGCGGCCTTTGGATTATAAGGACTGTTTGCAAATGCCCCACTTTTCCTTATGGAAGGCTAAATTGTGCCTGTTTTGACTGTTTTTTGTTTTCTTTTTAATGATATCTTAGTATGCCTAGGAGAATTTATTAAACCTTCAAACTGTCTAATCCCAAGTTCCAGTATTTGGGTTTCTAACGCGTATTTTTAGTTACAGGCCGATAGTTGAGTACATTGATACGCAGTTTGAAAACTATTTACAAGAAGAGCTGAAAATCCGTCGTTCTCTCTTCAACTATCACGACACGAGGATTCACGTCTGCCTGTACTTCATCACTCCGACTGGACACTCGCTCAAGTCCTTGGACCTGGTAACCATGAAGAAGCTGGATAGCAAGGTAAGGGGCTGGAGACCGAGCACACCCTTTTTGGTGATGCTTCTGTTAATATTGTTGTTAGTCTTGTCGTGTGGAGGGCTCTGTTCCATCAGCTGCATCTTTGCTGGCTGTTATTGGCACGTGTGCGGCAGGGATGGCTCTCACTTCCTGCACTTCCTACTGTGGAAGCTGCAGAGCCATCTCTGCTGTCCTGACCGTCGGAGAGCACCTGAAGCAGTAGATTTGCTCAGATGGGGAGATGGTGCTATCTTCTCTAAAGGTGAATTGCAGGGTGCTCTCAAGGTCATAGGAACCCTGGAAACGGGTCAGTGAGAGGCCCTGCTGGGGACTGTTGCTGGGTGTAAGTCCCGGTGCCTGAGGGCAGCGGGCTGTTTGGCCGCTGACGTGTGCGCAGCGTGCAAGGAGGTTCCTGGCACTCTTCACGTTGCCCTGATTGCCTGCAGGGAGTGGAGACAGGCTCCAAAGGTCACTGCTACAGCATCCGCTCTGCTCCGCTGCCCGTCTCAGCAGAGATCGTCTTGAAGAGCAGTGTTTTAGCAGCAAGATGGTTCCTTTCAGGCTGGTGGGCCCCCACCAGGTAATGGGGGGCAGACAAGGCAGCTGGGACCCTGCAGTAGCTGAAGCCCCCCTGAATCCCCTAGGAAACTGCTCCCTTCTCCGGCTCTTGTCCTGCTGGCCCCTCCTGGCCTCCAGGCCTCGCCACCCCGGCGCGGGCGGCCTCCTTTCGCTTGGCTCCTCTCCAGGATAGACACGGCTTTCCCATGGCAGGGCCTCCTTGGCCCCGCGGTGGCTCTTGCACCGACTTCCTCAGGCATCCGAAAACTTTCCCGTCATGAAGCCGGCTCCTGGCGTCGCGCCAGCGTTACACGTCTCAGAAGTATGTTTGAGGAAAGCTCTAGCCTGATCCCCCCGGCGCTGCTGGGCTGGCAAGGCTTCCCTCTTCCTTTCCTTCTGCATTCCCTGCTCTTCACGTCTCCCCGTGGCTGCATTTAATGTGGTCCTTGGGTAATAACAAAATAAATCCTTTGTGCTTGTGCAGGGATGGGGACTTGGTGAATGCAGAAGCTTTTTTTGTATTTCTAAGCATACATGCTCCTCCCTGAAGTCGTTTTTGTTCCTTTCGTTTCCCATCTCTCTCTCCCCGTGCTCTGGAACATCCTAGATTTCATGCTGTGTTGGCCTAGCACAAGCGTCTACCTATAAATGCCCGAGCAAGTGGAGACGATTGATCGTGTGTGTGTGTATATATGGGAATTATGTTGCTTTTCTCCATTGGTGACATCCCAGGGTTTCAAGGTACCTTCCAAGCATTTCTTAAGGTTGTAGGGAAGGTTGTGGGGGAGATGTAGGAACCTGGGCCAGCTCTTTCCCTGCCACACCAGGGACATAGCATCAGGTGTCAGCAGACTGTTGTATCTGTGCAATCCGTGTAATGAGTTCACTAACAAACCTTGCTTTAAGTGTGAATTTTTCAGAATCCCTTTGGGTAAAGCTGTTTCCAACAGAGCCTCCCATCGTGCTGTAACACAGCATTTGGCTGAGCTCGGGGGCAGCTGCTGCCTGCAGCTAATCACACCTAATTGTATCCGGGGAGCCAGAAACATCTTCTGAACTGGCTCCTGGGTAAACAAAGGGTGGCTGGTTGGGGAATGCCAAGTATGTATGACCTAACAGGCATTGGTTTTTCCATAGGGTGCAACCAGGGAAAAGAGAGGGGATAAGGAAAGATAAACTGTGCCTGCAGCAGGTTTGTTAGTGGAAAACGGAGCCGTGCCCTGGAAAGTGCCTGTGTGGCCGTGTGCCATGGGTGCCTGCGGTGCCCCAGCCCCTGCCCAGGGCTGCTCTCCTGCCCCCCGGAGCCTCCACGTTGCAGCCCTGCCGTCCCTGTACCCACTGGCCCCGGCTCCGTGTGCTCTGGCTCCTCTGGGGCAGCCTCTTAGGCCTCTCCTTCCACCTCGGGCTCTGCTTCCCGTCCACACTCAGCATCTCCCAAGAGGAAAGCTGATCTAGATGATCTCTAGAGGTCCCCTCAAACCTCAACCATTCTGTGATTCTGTGAGAGAGAAACCCCTGCTCTTTCTTTTTAAGCATGGGAAGGTTTTTGCATCATCTTGCTGCAGTGCTTCATCCTTAAGCTTGTCTTCTCCGCGGCCTTGCTGGACCTGGATAGGTGACAGCCCGAGAGGTGACAGTTGTAGTGTCTGTGCCCAGCTGAAGCGTGCGACAAAACGCAGAGGCCGGAGCCGAGGTTTGGAGGAGCCGCTGCGGGTGTTTGTGGGTGCTATTGCAGCCTGTTTGTCTCCAGTTTCCCTGGAGCCCAAATGTAATCCTGGGAGACTCTTCCGTCTAGTGTTCGCTGGGCGGCTGCTGCAGCTCCCGTGCAGACCGGAGCACCTTGGAGCCGGCTTGGGAACGTGGAGCGAGGACGGCAGCCAGCCCGTGCGCCAGCTCCCGCGAGCTGCTCCCCGGGGTGCTGCTCACCTGCCGTGTCCGCCTGTCCTGCTGCAGGTCAACATCATCCCCATCATCGCCAAAGCCGACACCATCTCCAAGAGCGAGCTGCACAAGTTTAAGATAAAGATAATGAGCGAGCTGGTGAGCAACGGGGTGCAGATCTACCAGTTCCCCACGGACGACGAAGCGGTCGCCGAGATCAACTCCGTGATGAATGTGAGTAGCGCTGCCCCTTGCGTTGCCCCCGCACGTTGGGAGCAGCTGAACTGCACAAAAATGCATTTGAAAGGCACGTTTCAGCAGGGTGGTCAAGTGCTAAATCTGCTTGAAAGCTGAGCTCTTGATCTGGCGGATGCCTAAGGCTATTGCATATAGAATTACTTAAAATGTGTCTCTTACTTAATCTCTCTGGGGTCCCTGGAGACATTTAACTCTAATATTTGTTGTATTTAACTTTGTAAAAAAATCTTTTTTTTTTTAAAATTCACGCTCTCCACTTTTTAAGCTACTTTTCTTTTGAGCAAGGAGGAACTTTGAGAAATGTATGATTAGGCCGTATAGATAGCTGCTGCTGAGGAGAGGAGTGCTGGTGGGAGAGAGGGAACAGAGGATAGAGCTGGCGAGAAGGAAGGAAGGGGAGATAGAGCTGGCGGGAAGGAGGGCTGGGGGACAGAGCTGGCCCGTCCGACGGGCGCAGGCAGCACCGTGCCAGGTGCCACACGCCGGGTGTGCAGGGCTGCAGCTGCAGGGATAGAGCTGCAGCGGCACGCGGATGGAGAATCGCGCTGCGCTGCGGGTCGCGCCTTGCCCTGCTCGCGCCCGGCCCTCAGCACCCGTGCCCGCTCTGTTCCAGGCTCACCTGCCCTTCGCCGTGGTGGGCAGCACCGAGGAGGTGAAGGTCGGCAACAAGCTGGTGAGAGCCCGGCAGTACCCGTGGGGCATAGTGCAAGGTGAGGCTCCGGGCGGGCGCTGCAGCCCAGAGGCTTCTGTGCCCCTTGCCTGGCACGCGGGCCCTAGGGAGGGGAATGTGAAGTTGCTCTGTGCGTGCCGCTGGCTGACTGTTCCCCTTGGTTCCGTCAGTGGAGAACGAAAGTCACTGTGACTTTGTGAAGCTGAGGGAAATGCTGATCCGAGTCAACATGGAGGATCTTCGGGAGCAGACTCACACCCGCCACTACGAGCTGTACCGGCGGTGCAAGCTGGAGGAGATGGGCTTCAAGGACACGGATCCTGACAGCCAGCCCTTCAGGTGAGGCTCTGCCAGCAGCTTGAGGCGACACCTGGACACTGAAACCAGGAGGAGACGAGTGGTTTGGGGCCTGTGCCATGATGCCAGGCTACCACAGGCCAGCACTGGTCTTGAACATGGTGTTTGCATTGGTGATGTTGCCTCCTTGTCTGTCTTGAAGCAACACAGACGTACACGTGGTTCCCCACCCCTAAGTCACTGGTATCCGGCAGCTCTGGTCTGTGTTTGCTTTCTTACCCAGCCTCCAAGAAACGTACGAGACCAAGAGGAAGGAATTCTTGGGCGAGCTCCAGCGGAAAGAGGAAGAAATGAGGCAAATGTTTGTTAACAAAGTCAAGGAGACAGAGGCAGAGCTGAAGGAGAAGGAGAGAGAGGTGGGTGTGCCAAAAACCCGTGTGCAGAGCTCAGAATACGCACTCGACCGTAGGATCTGGGTCTGGGCAACGTTTGGATGCTGCAAAGCAGGGCAGGGCAAAGCCACGGGCAGCTGTCACGGCTGGAAACGGGCTGACCCTCCACAGCAAGGGGAGAGGCCACCGTGTCCCCAGGCCTGCGGCAGGGCTGGGGACAGAGCTGAGCTCCTCTGCTCCCTGGGCAGGACTCGCCCTTCCTCCTGCTTTGGCCCGTGGTGACGGGCAGAGCTGAATTTGGTCTTTGCAGCTTTGGGGAAGTGGCTGCAGCCGCTGTGCGTTGCAGAGGGCCTGGCTGCCTGGCGCCCCCTCGGAGAGGCTGGAGCTCTGTGGCGTGGTGGGGACACGTGTGGGACATGTGGCTCTGTCCCCGGGTGTAGCGCATGCCATAACCACGAGCCTGTCTCCTCCCAGCTGCATGAGAAATTCGAGCACTTGAAGAGGATACACCAGGAGGAGAAGAGGAAGGTGGAGGAGAAGAGGAGGGAGCTGGAGGACGAGATGAATGCCTTCAACAGGCGGAAGGTTGCGGTGGAAACCCTGCAGTCCCAATCCTTGCAGGCTACCTCACAGCAGCCACTGAAGAAGGACAAAGACAAGAGAAAGTAAGTGATCCACCTCCCATTCCTCCTCTCTCTACTGGGTGCATCTTCAGCTGGGCAGCATTGCCTGGGCAGCAATTGGCCAAGCGGATTTTGGAGAGCTGTTTGTGCCACCCCTCTGACTGCCTGGTGAAAGGAAGGGAGAGACGGGGCCCTCCTGTGCCCAGGCACGGCCCTGGGGGGGCCGTGGGGGCTGCAAATGGGCTTCTCCATTCTGGGCTGGTCTCCACATGCTTTTGAAGCCTACAGACACCCGTCCTTGCCTCTGTGAGAGCCAGCTTGAGGAATGGTTTGCTCCTGGAGGCAGACAGGATGGTGGCCAAAAATAAACTTCGCATCAGGAACAGCAGGGGACAGTCTTGACAATTTTGGTGTCTTTTAGGTGTGGTCACCCACTGTGCACCACTTTACTGGGACCTGTAGCTCTGAGGCCCTCTCTGTCAAGTGCATTTACTTTATTTTTTAGAGGCAGAGCTGTGAAGAAGCAAGCAAAGCAGCTTAGAGTGAAGAAACACTGGAGCTTCATTAGGGCTCTGTGTGACCCAGGGCTCTGAGAGACAGTTCCAGTAACTGAGTCGCTGAGAAAGCTGTTTGCCCCTAAAGGAGGAGTTGTTATCGTAGCTTGCTGCGAGCGGCACCTTAACTGATGGAGCTGGTAGGACTGTGGAGCAAGGGCAGGTAATAGTGCCCGTTCAGCTGTCTGCCTGGGTAGAGACAGAGCAGGAACGGTGAGAACGGGTTCACAAAGCGGGGGGAGGATCATCCTGCTCCTGCTCAAGGCAGTCTTCAAAAAACACTCATTTGGGAATAAATTCGGAAGAGAATGGCCGTGCAGACTGGTAACTGTTGTTCCAGCAGAGGGTCTTTATTTTTATTTATTTGCTGTATATTTATTTATTTAATGTTCCTTCCCCTCGCACAAAGAAGCGTTAAGGGCTCAGGTTGCTGTCTCTCGGCGGCAGCGCTGGCCGGTCGCCTTAGTGCTGCAAGAGGAGGGACGGGGAGGGCAGCAGTGCCCGGCTCTGCTCGGGTGGCTCCACGTTGGCATCGCGCTGCCGATGGGAGCCCGGGCTCCCCGGCCACGCAGAGCGGAGCAGCCCGTCCGCACGGACAGCCCTGCCCATGGCACGTTTGCTTGCAGTGTGATCGTGTTGGCGTTAACACCCAAACGCCCTTTCTCCACATCTGTCAACACACACAGAATCCAAACTAGCTTGTAAAATACCGTGCTGAAAATAGGGTTTATTCTCATTAAAACCAAGTGCAAGTCGGGGCCTGGATGCAGAGCCGGAGCGGGCCGGGTTGCGAGCGCTGCAGGGTGTCGGGGCGGCAGGAACGGGTCCCCGCGCTGCCTTTGGGCGCCTGCAGGCCCGCGAGGAGCTGCAGGGTCTCAGCAGAGGCGGGGCGGGCGGCCGGGCTGGGGTCTGTGCAGGGGGCTGCTCGCGGCGGCGGCGCCACGAGGACGTCGGGCTGCAGCCGCTGCCGAACACGGCACGCGGGAGCTCTCTGCCCAGCAGCACAAGGGCAGCCCTAGCCCCACGCTCTTGCAGGGCTCCTCTGGCCTTCCGTGCCCGGTGGCTCATCTTTCCAGAGCCCTTTTCCTCCGGGAATGATGAGGGAGTCCCGGGGATGCCCTTGGATGCAGGAGCGTGAGACGCAGGGGCCACCTGCATCCTGGTGCCGGGGACACGAGCACGGGCAGTGGGAGGAAAAATAGGGGCAATTGGAATGGTTTTGGTAGGCAGGTAATTTTTCATGTTCTGATTTTGAAAGAAGACCGTTGAACCTCTTATCTCATGTTTCAGCACAGGGGTTTTTTAAAAAGCTTCTAGAATAAATAAGAGCAGGAGGGGAGGTGGGCGAATGGCAGGAGCGGAGGGGGACGTGTCAGCTGGGGCCGGAGGCCGTGCGGCTGCGTCGGGGGCACTGCAGGCACGGTCTGCACGGGGCTTCTCCTGTAACGTGTCTCACTTCACTTTGCTTTTTGTTTATTTTTTTTCCTAATTTTAACCCGTGCCTTTTTGTTCTGTTTCTTTCAGTTAATCACACACAGACTTTCAGGCCAAGAGCGGACTTGGTACTTTCAGGTGTTAAGTTGCTCGCGTCCCCAGCTTGCGACCCTCTGTCATAGCAGTGTGTGAGTGGACCAAAGTGAAAGAGAAACTGAGCATCTTCCCCGGTGGCAGGAGGTCTTAAGGAAGCAAACTCACCGTGAAACTTCTTTTTCTTTTCCTTTTTGTTTAAACAAAGTCACCTAACCCGCAAAGTGAGGAGGTTTGTTCTAAACCTAGGGATTATGCAGACACGGGTACCGTGCCCATCGCTGCGTGGGCACCTCCTGCCACCGCCTCGGTGCTGGCTGCCCGGGGTGTCTGTGCTGACCACGGTGGGCGCGGGGACGCGGTGTCCCCTGCCCGGCCCGTGTCCTGCACACACAGCCCTGGCGAGCGCTGCTCGGGCAGTTACTTATCTAACAGAATCACTGAGAAACGTGGAAGGGGTCAAAAACCCCCAAGGGCTTGGAGTCCTGCCCTGGGAATCATGGTGTAACAGTCATTCCAGCAGTTTCATAGTTTAATCCCCAAATTTTCCTAAACGCTTGCTATTTTATGTATAATATATATATAGAGAGAGAGAGAGAAAGAGTGGTTAATTAAATCCATGTGACAATGTTTTGATTTTTTCTTTACAGCTAAATAGAACACTTAATTAGGAAGATTTTTCTTAAGAGTTTGTTATTGTCTATGCAGGACTTGCAGGTTATAGGACTGCACTTGTCCCTTAGCAGCGTGCTTCGCTGCGGCGCAAGAACTATTTAATTGCTCCTCTGTTCTTCTAGGTTATCCAAAACAAAAAAGGCATCTGTAAACACGTGCCTACCAAGGAGAACCCCTGATACTGAGAACTATGCACAATATTTATGCTGATATTTATGCTGATGCCCTGTATTGCTCCTAAAAAGTGTTTTCTTTACACGTCCGTCCTGCAGAGCTGTGTTCCCTGGGCAGCTGAGCCCACAGGAGTGATTAGGTTCAATATTACTGTTTTCATTGTGGGGAGGCAGGAAAATAACCGGATAGAGCCTCACTCGCTGTTTTGTTGAGGAAAAATAGTTAGACCTGACTCCATCAGCTAATGGGGAGAAATAAAGCAAATATATTAGTGCCCATGTAGTGTGTGCAGTTTTTAGAAACACTGGCTGGCTAAGTGTTAGTTGTGAGTGTGTGCATTTTTATAGACTTAATAATGTTATAGGAGCTCTTTTTTTAAAAAAGAAAAAAAGTTTTTAAGATAATATGTCAGCAAATTCCTTATTATTTGACTTTTACATAGAGGTGCACAGCTTTGCGTTGGAGCCTTTCCAGGTCTGCCCGAAGGCTGCGTTTTGCTGCGGTGTGAGAGGAGGTTCTGCAAGTCGCAGATCCCATCCCCGCAGCTCGCGCCGCTCCCTTTTCTATTTTTTAATATATACTCAGGTGTTGAACTGCTTTCATAGGGACGTTGGCCTTTTATATGGATATACTGAAAATCATGTCCACGTTGCTTGACGCTTGCGTGGGGGAACCACGTGGAAACTTCACAGGTACATTTTGGAACAGGCCTTTTTGGAACAGGTTCTTTATAAGAGTGAAAAGATTCCATGCACTTAAGAGTCTGCAGGAAGCTGAGCATTTAATTTTTAAGGCTGTGCCTCTAAGCCAGATATGTTATGAAGTGTAGCTGTCCGTGGTGGCGGGTCTCGTGCGCTTTCCCCAGTGCAGCACACAGGGAACACGGGCTCCTGCTGCTCTCGTTAAGACTGATGATAGCAGTGAAAGAGCTTCAAAATCCATGGGCATTGCAGAGAAATTTCCAGCCATTTCTGATGAAGACATTCAGAATGTAACTATTTTGATGATTATTATATATACATTAACTTTATGCTGGACAACCTTTTCCATGTAGATGTTTTGTTGACCTTAATGTCATTATGACCACTCCACTCCGTAGAGCAGTTAATATCATAATTTCCCCATCAGGACTGAGGGTTTTGTTGTCGCTTTTTAATTTCTCTAGTACTTGTGGGGTTTATTTTCCCCTTGTGGACCGAGATGAGATTAAATAGGTGGTATATAGGGTAGTTCTGCATCTCACTGTTATTTAACAAGTTACAAACGCGTCGCGATGCTGATCCCACAGCAGCCTGAAGACTTAGTCCTAGGCTAGAAGGAGCAAAAGAGACCCCCCCAGATCGTGCAGCTGTGTTTGTGTGTGTCTGCAAGGTTTGTATCAATGGCAAAAACTGTCCATATTTTCTTTTCCTTTGAATCATGTGAACGTTTGCCCCCGTGTGCGCTGTCCGCTCGCTGCTGCGGTGTGTGTTGAGGGCTGGGAGCGGTGCGGGCGCGCGGCACCTCTGCCTGCAGCGCGCTGGGCTTGTCATTGGGTTGTGCTCTCTTTTTGTTCGACTTTCAGTTCTTCCCACTCACTTTGTACATTATTTTTTTCTTTCTTTTATTAAATCTCATGTTTATTTTGAGTTTTTTGTTGTGGTGTCATTTATTGGGTGGCGGAGTCCCCGTTCCCGCGTGGTTCGGGTGCTGTGCGGTGCTCCTGGAACAGGAGCAGGGAGCTGGGCCGTGGCGTGGGCGCGGGGCCAGCGGCTCCGGCGGGAAGTGCCCGGGAGCAGTTTTCCTGGTGCAGCCTCGCCTGGCTCGGTGCGTGGCTGGTGGCGCTGCGTGAGGTTTGGTCCGGTTTGAGCTGCGCTCGCTGCTGCGCGGCCCCTGCCCACGGAGGGGCCTGGCCGGGGCGCCGGGGGTCCCTGCAGCGTTTGCAGCCCCGCCGGTCCAGTGCTGTTAAAGGCTGCTGTTCCAGGAGGGAAGGAAGAGGACGTGTCCGGGCGCAGGGGAGCTCGCAGGGAGGGCGCAGGAGGCAGGCAAGGCTCAGGGCACCTTGGCAAGTGTTTCTCTGCAGGAGTCGTGTTAGGATCGTTCATTCGTTGCTGTGTCTGGGAAGCTACTGGAAGTGCTCGCAAAGCCATGGGAAAGGCTGGACACTACCATTAATGCTGCCGGGGTGGGTGACACGGGGGCTGTCCTTGTGCTTGTCCTGAGCGGCACACGGAGGCTGCTCTGCGCCCATCCCCGTGGCCTCCGGCCCCGTGCTCCTCCACTCCTCTGTGCCCATGAAAGCCTGAGCTGGACCCTGTGACTGCCAGTTCCACACACGAGCTCGGGCGCCCTGGGCTCTCCCCGCACGGGGCGGCGTCGAGGCCACCGCGTTGTCCCCACATTGTCCCCACATTGTCCCCGCATTGTCCCCTTTCGCGCTGCCTGCGCTGCCAACAGCCCAAAGTTAAGCACTGATTCTCTTCTCTTCTTTCTGTAGCTTTTTTAGTCTTCCCAGTGCGTGCTCCGTAACATCAGGAAGATATGTTAATTAGAAGATTTATTAAGGCCAAAACGTCCCGTGCAGAAGACATTAACGGGTGCTTTCACCTTAATGCTTGCACTGTGTTGCCCAGAAGAGGTTACGGAGCAGGACTGAGGTGCATGGCGAGCGGGAAAAGCTGCCCTGATCAGGTTTCTTCCCAAGCTTAGCTCTAAGCTGCTTGCTTAAAGATAAATGGCTAATGGAGGCTGCTGCTTGGCTGGCACCTAACGGAGCCCCTGGCCCTGTCGCCAAGCTGCGCTTCGGGATTAACTGGAGACCCTTTAACGGCCTTAACCAACCTCCTAGCAATAGCTCTCGAGTCTCTCTTTGCCTTAACCTTGCCTAGGTCTAACCAGACCCCCCATCCCTTCGTGCGGGTCGTTCCGTAGGGATAAGGGCCCTTCCTGGAGCTGCCGCCCTGCTCTGGGTGCTCCCGCTGCGCCCTCCCTGCGCGGGACCCCGCAGTGTCACTGCTAACGGAGGGGACGCGGCTCCTGGCCGGACACGCGGGAGCCTGGCCACGCGCCGGCCTTTATAGCAGCCAAAAAGGTGGGAAAGAGGGAAAGAAGCCCTCTCCATGCCCCAGTCTGCCCCTGCACGGGAGGACAGGGAAGCCGCGGAGTTCTAGCTTTGCTCAAAGCCTTGTAAACTGAGCGCAGGGACCACCTGCTTGTGCCAAAACTGGCTCTAATAAAAGCAAAACTGCCTTGTTAAACAGACACTGTCAAACCACATTAAAAGCTCTTGTTGCCCAAGTTCGCGACGCTCTTTGTGATTCCGGCTTCCCTCTGTTGACCCCAGTGCTCTGCAGAGTGGGGTATGCAACGCAGCCGGGCCCGGGGCTGCTTAGGGAGCTGAGCAGCTCTGCATCCCGGGATATGCATTGGGCAGCTCTGCATCCCGGGATATGCACTGGGGCAGCTCTGCATCCCGGGTATGCACCAGAGCAGCTCCAGCTGTGCATCCCGGGATATGCACTGGGGCAACTCCAGCTGTGCATCCCAGGGCAGCCCTTCGTCCTGGGACAGGCCTGCATCCTGGGATATGCAGCAGGGCACCTCTGCATTCCAAAGCAGCTCTGCATCCCAGGATATGTCCAGGGCAACCCTGCATCCTGTGATATGCACCAGGGCAGCTCTTCGTCCTGGGATATGCACTGGGGCAGCTCTGCATGCCGGGATATGCACCGGGGCAGCCCTGCATCCCAGGACAGCCCTGCATCCCAGGATATGCACGGGGACAGCCCTGCATCCCAGAGCTGTCGGGCACTGGAGGCCAGAACCGGCTCCTGCCCTCGGGGCCTCCTCGGGCCGAGCACGTGGCTGGATTGGGCCGGGTCAGCGCGCGGCCCCCAGGAGCAGGTAGGTACCGCGAGCGCCCGTCCGTGCGCGGGCGGGAAGGAGCTTT
>JAVCKT010035268.1:0-16984 GCA_032273925.1 Rhynchotus rufescens | reverse complement strand
GACATGCCACATGAGGAAAGAGAGATCATTCATTAGTGGCTCATTTCCACTTTTATTATGGTAAATTGCCAGACATCAAGCAGATGCTGATCTCTGAAGTCTGAATTAAATCTTTAAATCTTACAAAAATGCCCTCTATGCACAGTTCCACTACAGAGATAATTATGACCACAGGAACAGGCCTCTTCATAAATTTCAGGGTCTCATTCACTGTGTTTATGTTTCTATATAAATATGTGCATACATACTTAATGCAAACACACACATAAGCATAGTATTGTATATATATATATATGAATATATTCACACATACACCTTTCTAATTCCTTTCACCTTTCCTAACACCTTTCTAACACGCTACTTTCTCTAGACAAGCACAAGCACAAGCACACATACTAACAGATACACATATTCATCATAGTTTTCTTTAACAGGTTTGCTCTTACCTTAATATCCTCACTCACACTAGTTAAGACACTGTATGCAGCCACATTTCTGCAGGCAAGGCATACCTCCAAGGACACTTGCTCTTAGACTTAACTTGCTGTTAGTTCATTTAACTATTCTAAATAGGGTTTCACTGTACAATTCTCTGGGAACCTGGCTATGTTTAATAGGAGATAATCATCTCTGGTATAACACTTACCTCCAGAGGTAAGTGTTATTGAGGGGCTGCTTAAAACCAGGGCTAGTTTCTTCAGATGGCTTCAAAGTTCACCACCCTTTGGTTACCCCATAACCTTGGTAGAGCCAAAATAGAGGAAGCAGAATGTAATTTCTCCTGACTGACAAAATGACACCTTTCTTTGTAATCATAACTTGCCACATAAATCAAAATCCCACAAATGCTTGACCTCACTTTCTCCCTTTGTACAGCTTGTCACACGATGCCCACGGCCTCCCAACAACCACCATGCCACCAACAGGAGCCACGTATTTGGCCTCTACCACTTGTAGAAGAGGTGTCTATTTTACTGCTAGAGCCACCTGGCAGAGGTGCCACGAGGACAAATGCAGTTTGGCTTGCATGTACACAGCTTTTATGGCAATGTAGGTCAAGCAACAGACCACAGATATTTAACCTTCAGGGGATCAGCTTCCTATTGCAAAACTGGAAAAGAGCACAGCAGTGTAGTTTCTTTTCTTGCATTTTCTCTCTTGGCAAATTGTTCTTTGTTCTTGGTGTCTACTTGATTCTGGGGATTTTTTTGTTCTCATGAAACATTTAATTTTTCTTTTTAATACATGCCCTGGCACTGAGCACCTGCTGCAATTAAAATGCTTGTATTTGGCTCCTGTGAGGTCTATTCTATTATGAAGTTTTACCCATTGATTGTAGACTAATGAAGCCATCAATTCATCACAGCACTTCTATTACCCTGCTGCTGTTGTGGGATGTCATGTTGCTGAGCAGGGGTAAGAGCACTGACTCTCTTGCTATTGCCCCAACCATTGTTAGGAAGGTATAAAAAGATAAAGTAATAAGAATTTCAATACAGTCCAACTTCGTGACTCTTCTGTGGCATGCTGATTTGTTCTATAGTAGGACTTTCTCATTTAAAGCAATTCAGCTCCCACAATATTTGCTCTTTGGAAGCTGTGGGTTTTTAGGGGGACTGAAGAGAGAAGGAGACTTGATACTTTGTTTGGAAACAGTGACGGACAGACAAAATGGTAGCTTGCTTTGCTCCTAGAAATTCACTTTGAGAAATTATTTGGATTGGGGTCTGAGCAAAACCTACATAAAGGCCAGTTATGGTAAATAGAAACAGCAAGAAATAGTTTCAACAGCAATTGCAAGAGCAGCAATATGTTTTTCTTCCTCTGTGTCAGATGTGTGAGATGCTGGTAATGTTTTTTTTTTTTTTTTTTTTTCCCCAAGCCCAAGTCTCAGATTATATCTGGCAGATTTATTTATCATTTCATAGATTGTTTTCTTTTTTTTTCTTTTTTTTTTTTTTAAGATTTTCTGGGATTGTATTGACTCAGGACAGAAAAGCAGAAATGCACAGAAATAAAATAAAATAAATTGTTCTTAAGGTATGACTTTTAAGTTTGAGCAATCAAAGCCAAAATAAAATAAATTAAAATAAAAATTACATCTGGCCCTCTTCATGTCTTTCTTGAGAAGGCTTAGAAGAGTGAAAATTATTAAAGAAACATACTTTAAAAAGAAAGACATCAGACTGTTCTTCATAATCATGTCATAGAAACCATAATGTCTACATAAAAAGTATGCAAGGAAAGAGCCTGCAAGCACAAGCAAGAGGAAGTGAGGTTTCTGAAAAAAATGAGATGCCTATAGAGATAGCTAGTTAAAGCACAGGAACGAATATAACATTTTCAGACTGTATTCTTTGTTCAAAAACCTACATCCAAATTTAACCACCAACTCATTTACTTGATGTTTTTTTAAGCCAGCTGTTACAAAACATGTAGTACTCTGATTATCCAAGCATCTTAATTCTAGGACTAGATTGTGTTTCTTAAATGCGTAATCTGATGCCACAGTGCTGACATGGGATGTGGGCAGCGTAGGCATTTTAATAACATGTCCATCTGCTACACATGCCCAGACATAGGCTTTTCTGGATGTGGGAGATGAAGCATCTCGAGCACTCAGTAACTAATTTTCTTCAAAAATAAGGGCAACAATTAACTAGTAAATTGTGGTGTTGCAAGTCTAATTAATTGAGGTTTGCAAAATGTTCCAAGATTCCCCAGATTACAGAAGTGAAAAATATTGCAGGTAATCTTCACTGGTATATTAACTATACAGAAGATAGGAATGCAGCTGTGTTATAAACAAAAGACTCTTAACAGGTTTCTCCTGCAGTGGGTTTGTTAGCAGAAGCAATTGATTGCAAAGCAAGTATGAAGTGCTGCTCCTAGCTACGGTGCCTTAGGAATCTGGCAAAACTAAGGTACTTCATCTGTTTTTTATCACTGAGCACATGTGAGGGAGTGAGGTGGCTGTGGTGCTGCAGGCACCTTCACCCAGGAGGTGAACAACTTTGTTCATGCTCTCCCCTGTGTGCCTGCAGAGAGATCCATCGCTGCTCTGCTGTCAAAACTCACAAAATAAGCACATGGCTTCATAAATAAGTGAAGGCTAATGAAAATTCTGGATTAAAGTCTAACTTTTTCATTGCAGAGGGCACTGGAAGAGCTGTAGCTGAATTTAATCAGAAAAGATTCATATCATCTCCATAAGCTTCAATGCTTCCTTTTGCAGGGAATACAGTCCTGACACTCTCCTTTCTACAGTTTAGTTGGGATGAATGTGAGATGGGAGATGTGGTTCTGAAGTCCTTTTATCAACTGGGAATCTAAAACATGCTGAGCTGTATTTCAAGGGTTGATATGCTCCCAACCTACTCCACTATGAGCCATCAGGAAAGCTCACAAAAGCAGGTTTCTCCCTGAGGGCTCAAAGAAAGGGTATCTACTTTCCTGTACAACAAGCATATGTGTGGAATTTACTCCAACTTTCAGTCAGCTGCATGTCTGGAATTTACTCCAACTTTCAGTCAGCTGCATGTGCATTTTCCATGCACACAGTTTTGGCCAATTCTGCCCTTCCAGGAGCACCCTGAGCAGTACGGCAATGCCAGATATCCTGCCTTGGGCTCTCTGCTGGAGTTCAGCAGTCCTTTCTCACTAAACATCAGTTTATCACGCAGGTGGCACTGCAGGGATGTTGCAGGGTGCAGCTGGAGCTGTCAGGGAGGTGTGACACAGAAAAGGAGCAACGTGAGTAGGTCAAGAGGAGTGATGATTGTAAAGCACCTGATGCCTGGCTGCATGAGCAGGGAGACTGCATACGGGGAGCTGTCAACCAAGCAGAGCCCCAGTAGGCCACCCTTCCCTAAACTAGCACTTGTTATTCAGAAATAACTGATTATTATAACTGATTCTGAATTATTCAGAAATCATAATTGGATATAAAAATAAACCATCTGTGATTAACAGAGCTATCTCAGAAAGTGTGCACAGAAAGCGAGCTCAAAGTAGCAGCAAGGCTAGAGATGTGGGTAAACATGGTGCAAAACAAGAGAAGGGAAGGGTTGGGTATAGGAAGCCTCATTTCATGCTGTTATTACGAAGCAGAGATTCAGTAGTAGAAGCAAAGATAGGGCCTTTCTGTAAGAAATCACCCATGGGCCTGAAAGACTTCCAGTATGGAAATGTTCTGTTATTTCTCTATGATGGTTTCCTAGTAAAGCTACTGGTCTAGATAGCTACAACATGCCCTGTATCTTCAAATCCGGTAATGCAGCTGTAAACACACTGGTGTTGCATACTATGTGCTATGCTTGGTTACTTCATTGTTCTTGCCACTGATATGATACACCCAGTTTCTTCCTGATTCTCTGATAACGTACACTCCTGCAAGCTTCTCCTTTAATGAAGGTTTGTGGGAAAGTCTGAAGACATCCTTGAATGATCTTCGTCCACACTGAATGGAGGATGTATAAGGCTTTACAGCCAACTCCCTTGCCTTTGTCTGCAGTATTTGCATTTGTCCAGCAGGTCCCTTCCAGCTTCCTGAGAGATAGTGAGGCTGCAGAGCTGCAGAAGCAGCACATACGGTTGATGCTCATCTTCTCTCTCCCCTATTAGAGAGCAAGGCAGTAGGAGAAATATTATTTATGAACAGGAGGCTAAGGTGACTGCAGTACTCAGGACTAATTGCACAATTCTATTAGCCAATTAAGCGCTTTACATTTGTCTCAGGCCTGGCAAAATAAACCATGTTTTTTCATACCCTTACTCACAGCCATGAAGGATAGGAATTAAAATCGCTTAAGTCCTGCAGGCTGCAAAACTGTGGACAGTGACTGCACAATTGGAGCAGAAGAGAGCAATACGTTTTGCTCTTCCTTGGTTCAACTCCAAAGCTTGTGGGACAACCTGTATGAAAGCTTCACTTGTATTCACATAGCAGCTCACATTCCCTCATGAAGTCATTATCTATCCACATGTCCTGCACCTCTCTCCCAAGCCTTTCTTCCCAGCTTAGACCTTTACATCCTCCTCAGGTCTTACTGCCCCAGATCAGAAACTGCCACTCTGTGGGATTCCACTGCTTATGCTGTATTTTGGACATGGTGGTGCTCACCTAAGGCATGCTGTAGGGGAGATGACTTCAGGGAGTTAAAAATGAGTATTTTACTGTAGCTGTGGCAATATGACTCTACAAGAAATTAAGCTACATGTCCAGCACAGTGTGATGGTCCTGTTGTATATTTTTGTGCTCCATAATATTTTAAGACTCTTCTTCCATCTTTCAAGTTTGCTCTGCCAAGACAGCCCAAAGCGCCCATCACTTCAACTCATACTCCTTTTGATGCATCTCTTCCCAAAGAAACACTGAGAGCTGCAACATCCCTATTGCTTGCTCTAAACCTTCTTGAGCTTTGTTAGGGTCACCACTGCCTTACAGAAACACAAACACAATGGTGAAGCCCTGCCCATTCTCAGTTACAAATTTGTTATCCAAAGAAACACAGGGTTGTTTTGATTTCTGTGTGTCACTCGTGTACATGAGTGAAAGTGCCTTCCTTGCCTTCTTTATGAAGAGCTGCTTTTCTGCTGCATTCCTAAGAACTATCACATCCATCATCACTATCATGGTATGACACTCGGCCCTGGACTGAGTGTGTCTGCTCCCCTATGACATTTCCTTTCCCTTTCCCTCCCTCCCCATCTGTGTTTTACACTAAGACCTTGGAAGAAGCAAGCTGTTTTCAGGCTTTACAGCCAGTTTTCTGGGTGGAGCAGATGATGAGCTCACTGGGGCTGTGCTGGCCCTAGAGTGGTCTGGTGTTCCCATCTGCAGGGAACAGCTGAGTCGCTTTAACCTCTGTGCACAGTCAGAGCCAGACGAGTGCTCAGACACCTTGGAAACTATGGCTAATTAAACTAATTGTTCTATTCAAAAATAGCAAGTGGAGTAAGATCTACAGAAGTAATTAGAATTGCCACACCATTACTATTAAGAAACAATAATGTTTCCCTTATGCAGTCATCAATCTGGTAATTACCTCCTTTGATAAAAATCAAACATTATTTTTTTGATCTTCCTATGCATAAAGAGCACCTATGCATAGGTGACCTCCCCTAGCATGATCCTTTTTTTTTTTTTGGTGGGAGAGCTTTTGTGGTGCCTATATTTTGGAGGGGTGCAAGTATCCCTTCTTTTCCTTTGGCAAAACATCTTTAGATAGACAACAGAAACAAGTAATATACATGTGTGCATAGCCAAGGCTTTCAGAGAAGTTGCTAGGCTCTTAGGGGCAGAGAATGTGTGTTGTGTTTCCTGCTCACGCTTGACTGTTTTCCCATAACAGACAATCAACGGCAACTTTGCAGAGTCTACACTTCTACCTCCCAGTTAATTCCTCCATGTCAGGAATGAGAATCACTCTAGGACAATAGGTTTTGGAGAATTCTTAATTTACAATATAACCTATGAAAAGTAGTCAGCTGCACTCATACTTAAGGACCAAAAACCAATCCAACATCCCAAAGCTTGGATAAACCACACAGGAAAATGAGGATGGGAATAAATACGCTCACAAAGGAGGTGGGTGGAGTGTTAATAACCAGTCAACTTTTTTTTTTTTTTTCTTTTCAGATGAGATCAGCAAATGCAGGTGTGCTTTAATAATGCTATACCCAGGTGACTGACTATATTGGTCTTGGAAAGCTCTCAGGTGAGTGGGTTTAGATAAAATGAAGCTAATGACTGCTGTTTAAGGAAAGATTCAAAGATTAGCTCACGTCTCTTTTGTGTGGGATGTACTATACTGGGGAATGAACAAAAAAGAGAGTCTGTATGATGAATGTTGACAAAAAGAATTTTTGTGGACCTTTCTGTCCATATGGTACATAGGTCTCCACTCTAAAGCCAGAATCCTAACTTCAGGCATCCTAACTTTGAAGGCAGTGTTGAATCTTTTTGACCAACAAAAAGGGCTGAACTTGCTTGAGAAATTGCTCCTCAAGGAGCAAGAAATACTCCTGGAAAATGTTAGCACTTAACTGCCTGGAGTAGATACTCTTTGTTTATATAAACAGCTGCTCTTCTTTGCTTTCATATTGTATTATCATACACTTGTTATAAGGCACTATTAAAGACTTATCGCATAATTATCATAAACTATTATAATAACACAACCTGTGGTATGCTTTTATGGTACACTGCACTTTTATGCAAACAAGAACTCATCTGAAACAGCAGAGTTTCAGTTTATGAGGACTAACTGTATGATCTTTGTGTAGAATTCTGTTCAGGAGAGCTACTTCTATACCACCTCTGAGTTTTTATTTGTTTATTTGTTTTCTTCCTCTGTAGTCATCCCTACACAGCCTTGCTGAGCTGATTCCTACAATGCCTAATAATATGACTACTGACTCTACAATGCTAAAATGTTCCACACAAAAGCAAACAAAAAATAGTAAAAAAAAATCCTACAAAACTGCATTGTCTCCTCTCTCTGCTGCCAGGATCTTTCACTGAGTATTCACTTATGCCTTAAGCATGACCTTAGATTTTCAGGTTGCTCTGCGATTTTCATTGCTGGAAGATTAGCCAAAATCTGATCTTTGAATATGAACACCCTTCAAAAAAAAAAATTTCCATAGTGACCATGTAAAACTGAATTCACACTCACAGTTTTGACCCTCTGCTTGATCCAGAAGTGGTGGCAAGGGTGAGGCTTTTGAAGCGATGAGCCTTGGGGAGTATGTCATGTTTTTCAGTTTAGAGCTGTATGCAGCTGCAGCCTAAGAAAAACAAAGCAGAAAAATCCCTATGGTTTACACAAGATTTCCACCCAAGGTGAGGGAATTCTCATGAGGCCATCTGTGTTTTCTGCTGTTTGGTACAATTTTTAAGAATGCATTCCTGACTCTTTAATTGCCCACTTTGATGTGACTTAAAAATCTGACTGATGATGTTTACTAAAGAGAAACAGCTTGATCATTCAGCCCAGCCAAAACCATTAGTAACTGAAAATCATTTCTCTGAAATCCACCTCATGTAGTAGTCTATATGAAATGAGCTTATCATCTTCACCCAACCCTTAAAGTCTGGCATAATTAACATCAACTTTCTGCTTGTCCCAGAGAAAGCTATTTACTAAAGCAAAGGACAGACAAGGGCAATCCTGATCATCAGGAGAATGAGATAAAAGGCTTTAAGAGTCTCCTTGGTTATCCTTCCAAAAAGTGAAAACTGAAATGGGAAGACTGCTTTCTATATCGGAGTAGGAAACACCACAGCAAAGGAAAGTCCATAAGAGGCAAAGGAATTGGTCAGCACTTCCCACTAGGCAAACATTTAAGAAGGGAGTAAGAGGGAAGCTGGTGATCACCACAACAGTGGAGCAGCCATATGGGAATTAAAAATCCTAAGTAGTTCTGAGATGGCACTAGATCTGTTTCTGAAGGGAAGTCCAAGACTTGCCTGCCTGCAGTGCCTGCTGCATTCACAGTGGCACAGGCATTATTAATCTGAAATCACTCTCATCCTTATTGTGGAAGAAGTCATAGATGAGTTCTTTCTCTTTGCTATAAAATAAATTCCAGATTCCAGTGTTTTGCCTGTGTTAAACGGATATCCTGCCAACCAGTACATTTTTCCACTCTAATTGTAGACACTGAATTCTGGTGGGGTATGATGGAAAGGACCACAGAAAGTGAGCAGTGGCCTGTCTCAGTCTCTCCAGTCTCTACTGGGTAGCATATCCCAGTGCCTCCATCAGAAGCAGAGTGCTGGGCAAGAGAAGCTATTGCTTTGACCCTCTAGGACATTTATGTTCTTTGATGTTTGTAATTACCTTCTCACCCCTAACAGTAAATCCTGGAGGAGAGTTTTGCAATCATGTTTGTGGAACAGTCTCAGGAAGGCTGATGTCAGATTCTCCGGGCTGGGTACATTTTACCCTGAAACTTTTCCAAAATGCTTGCCACATTTCTGCAAAAGGACCCGGACAGGGAAATATAACCAGAACTTGAGGGACAAACACAAAAAAATGTAGTAGCAAATAAGCATTGAAAACAGTGGGCACATGTTCAGAATCACAGGTAGACACAACTATGTGCAAAGTAAAAAAGACAGAGGATAATGAGGCCTCCATACAGGCAAATTAATGCAAACGTGTTTTTGACAGGGTTATTCAGGAAAGGAGGAGTCGACTAGGGATGTCATGAGGTCCTTCCAGCTCTATTTTTTTATGACTCAGTGATTTCTGTGACTGCGGTTTGAAAGGGAAGCTGATGTCAGACAAGCCAGACTGTAGGGGAGCAAAGGATTTGGATACCAATCATGCTATTCCCAAAAATAGCAGAGCACAACTGCACTCAGACACTGGGATCTGTGGCTGCTGAGATGTCTGTTTGGATGAAGGCAAACAGATTGAATTAGGTTTGACTGGAAGAAAAATGTAGCAGCACTAAGGGTGGAAAGGGAAAAATATAACAAGGAGAGAAATGCCGGTAGAAGGCATTAGAAATCAACATTGTCTTTGGGCAGAGCTGTGAGACTACTAGTTATGGCAAACTGCAACACAGAGATTAGAGCCCTCTGAGTCCAGTGAGCACAATAACTCACACAGCTATTCCCATGACCCATAAATACCTAGCCAGTGAATGTGATAGACAGGAACAACAGGGAGATTCTGCAGTCACCGCTGTGCCTCAATTCAGGCAGAAACATGTTTGCAAAGGGTGCAGTCCAGTCACGAACTCAGAAGCATGTTTGCACCCGCACTCATTTATTCATCAACAGCATGTTGCAAACAATCATAAGAATGCCAGTTACTTGCCAACACGCAAAGATTTCTCACGTCTGTCACTTGAGTGCAGCACGGTAATAACAGCACCAGATTCCAGCTGTGTGCTACATACAGCTTAGTATTTATGAGTTTCACATTGTGGAGACATTTGTTGTGGTCCCATTCATCTGGCTACGGCTAATACATCAACAGCAAGCCAAGCCCCTGGGGCAGCTCACTCTGGCATGGCATCAAACTGAGCAGTGGCAAACACAGCCTTGCTGCCTCCGTTGCAGCATGGCACCCAAAGACCAACATGGGACCTAAAAAAGGCTATTTGGCACCCATGTTAAAGACACCCTAGTACTAGTGGTACTATCTATGATATAAGTTGTCATCTAAATGTATTCATAAAGTCAACAAGAAGTGCTATAACCAGCCCCTCCTGCTGTGCTTTTGGTTATTTATTTGTATCACAGCAGCCATTAATAACCACATACGCCCCAGATTCGAGTGCAGTGGTAGAAGTACAAACACAGAGTGCAAAGGTGACTTATGTCCACGAATGGTTAGCACCTAACTGCCTGGTGAAATGACACCATCCATATATAGCCATTTGCTGAGCTACCCATCTGTCATCTCCTCAGCCTGCCAGCCAACATGACTGTCAGCTTTGCAGAGCCCAAGGACTTGTGCTGTTAAAGAGAATGTCCAGACAAGCTCGCTCTGAGGTGATGCTCTCTGCCACCCCTGTGCAGACCCATTCTACCAAGTTTGCCGTGCACGGATGTTTTCATATGACTTTTTGTATTAATATTGATAGTTGAAGTAGCAGCTGTGAATATTTTGTAGAACAAACTCTGCAAGTGGTATCTCTGTTTTCAGCTGCTAAAAAGTATTTGACAGCCCCAAGGAAGGGTGGAAGTCACTGTTTATGTTTTAGGAGTTGAGAATGGTGTTGAAATGTGTCCATGCTGAAAGTCTCTTATCCTCTCTGTTCTGCAGTTCTCACCTTCTTCAGTCCAACTTCCCATTTCCTTCATGAAAACATGATCCTTTATTTTCCTTTTAATATCCTGAAGGTGCCATATTTCCTCCCTTTTCTCTTTGGCACCTACCTCATCATAGATCAGCAAAGTTGAGGGACTCCTTCAAGAAGCGCCAAAGGCAAAGCCCAAGGCAGGAAGCAGAAGCACAAGTGATATTTTGAGACCGCAGTGTAGGAACCAGCCCAACCAGAAGGAGCCACCAGCATTTCTTGGGTTCCTGCTTGCAAAGGTAAACAGAGAGCCCAGTAAACCTCAAAAAATAGTGTGTAACTAGTGAGGGAAGGAAGGAGAGGAAGGTGAAGGATAGAAATGACTGTGGTTCAAAGGCTTTGCTAGGGTTGTGGTCACAGAGCCCAGTGCACATCATCACAGATCTGCTCAGCACGACAAATTGTAGATCTGGAGCTTGCCCTGTGAGCCAGCAAAAGTTCAGCAAAAGCTCAGCAAGGCAGGATTGGACAGAGAGGTACCCAGCAGAGTAAGAAGGTAGAAACTGAAGGAATAACATGAGAGCAAGTCATTAGAAAAGTCATCACACACAAGCACAGATGGAAATAAAAAAGGAAAAAAAAAGTAAAGGAGCAACACAAATAAATACAAGAGTGTATGTTGTATAATGTAAAGAGCATGGAGCAGAACAGCCCATTCAGCTGTTGTCACAGAGAAATCCACAGTGGGCTACTTCCCCACCAAAGCATGACTTTGACAGTATCCATTTTTTTTTCCTACTCTGGACAGATTTCTGATTTTACCTCTCAGATTGTACTGTTGGCAATGCTGGTAAAATAATTCAAGTTGCATGGACTTAACACTACTGTGGCAGAAAATACAGAGACTTAGAGAGGCAGTGCTTCGAAGTTTGTGTGTTGGACTCCAACCCTTCTTCCATTCAATTCAAGACTAGACCTTGCCTAAATTCATGCTAAATAATGCTTTTGCTGCAGCCAGTACTCCAAGCACCACAAAATCTGACAAAAAAAAAAAAAAAAAAAAAAAAAGAATGCATTTTGGTAATGTAAATTACAAAAAAAAACTCTTCTGAAGTGAATAGTAACACACCTCCATGACTTTAATAAGGGAGCCAGGTTGCTGTTTAAAATAGATTTGCCTCCAAGTTCTTTTGATCGATCGTTCATCCCTCAGGACTCTGGACATTTTCTGGACAGTGTGGCCCAGTGGCAGTAGCCAAGCTCTGGAAGCTGCAGTTAAGCAGCCAAACAGAACATATTTAAATCTGTGTAATAAAAATGTTCAGCGTCATCCTTTTCTCATGCTGCAAGCTATATTATTATCCTCTTTAATTGTCCCACACACTTTCAATAAAAATAGCCATTAAAAAACCCCAGCAAAATCTTAGAATTGCTTTGGAAAACACCTTAATTGATATGCAGAAATTGATTTTCATTGTTTGTTATTAAAACTGGCATGAAGGGATTATCTCTTGTGGTCAGTCATGGGAATTGGCAGGTTTTTGTGTTGTTTTTCCTCCTCAAAAGACAATTTTGAGTACTCTGAGATAATTGCTGGATCTGGTGACCATTCCAACCAATAATCACACAGGGATTGTAATTGATATTTTATAATTAAAGTCCAAAAAGAGAAGGAATAATAATAATTAGTGGGGAGAACACATAATAAGATAAGGAACAACAAGAGATTTCCTTTAGGCAACGGAAACAAATTACCCTTGAGCTTTGTTGAAATAAAATCAGTTCCTTGCTTTTGGGGAGCATTTTTTGTTTTTGTGTTTGGAGCACACTTCAGACTCTAATAACCGCTAAAGGGACGATGTATTTGTTTGAAGGAGAGATAATACTCTCATTTGAATTGCCTCATTCCCAAATGTCCCAGATAGGAGCTGTTCATCCTCACTGCTAAATGCTGGGCAAATACCAAATAGGCGAGAGCATCTGCCTCTCCGGTCTTCCTACACAATCTCTCACATCCCAAAACACAGAGCAGGCTGCTAGTACTAATATGATTTTTTCAACTTTTACTTCTACAGGTTTTATCTTTCCTCCCTTTCCTTTATAGAGAAATTGAGATAAGACCAATTAAGAAGCACTGAAGCAGAGCTGGTGACCTGAAAGGCTCCATGCAAGCTGGGCTGTGCATTTGGGGCAGAAATCCTGGCCTGGCAAAGGAGAGCACGTTGACCTCAAGCCAGTGGATCCCTGGGCAGCTTTATATTCTGTGCTTGCGCATTCTGAGGTCCCTCCAGCTTATTTCATGCATCTGGGATTCTCCTTGTGAATCTGTTTCAGTAAAATCTCTATGAACCATGAGAGTGCCTGAGAACTATAAGATAACATGAGAAAAAAGTCAAAATTTTCACCATCTGTTCTCCATCATTCTGCCATGAGAATGACTCCCGCAGAGCAGTTCTCCTGTGTGTCCATCCTGCTCTCTGCTAGCGTCTTTTATACTATACAATGCTTCTAGAGAGAGGCTTATATGAAAAAGGCTTATATTGACGTAGTGCCTTGGGAAAATGTCATTTCCACTTTGCCATGCTCTTCAGATAGTTGCTGGTGTCATTCATTCACATTTGCTTCCTGACGTACCATGTGACAAAAGGAAAATATTACTTAAGTGTTCTCTCAAGAATGTATCTCAAAAATCACCTCCCTTATTTCTTATTTTCTTTCCTTTTTAATTTATTTAAGTCACACAGAATAGTAAAGAGAAATTAAAAATAGAGAAAAATGTAACATAAGAAAAAATGTATTTTATTAAACTGTTTTAAAAGATGTTTCAGTTTTGATTTTTCAGAGGCTGTTTGCTTTGTATCCTCTCTCTTTTTTTCTTTCTTATCCATAGGTTCTTCAGGAAGCTCTTCCTTGCAGGTTTCTTCCTGTCACTTTAGGTTCAAGGCCGAAATATATTTTGCTCTTTTAACTGAGGATATTACATACTTCTCTGATATTTAGGACCTTGGGATCACCACCAATCCAATCCAAAGTCAATCTACTTTGCCAAATTGATGCCTTAATTTATCACTGTTTGTCTTTTCAAAATAATAATAGTAATGTATTTAGAAAGGTACTTAGAGACTTTTTTTAACCTATCCACTTAGAGAGGCAGATTAAAGATAATCAAATCATGAGCATCATTACAGGATAATATCACAATAATATTAGTGTTATCTGGAAACAACATGGGATTATGAGTCACAAGCAATCTAAGGCTGAACTGAAGAACTTAGAGCCATCCTGCTGTAACAACTATATTACCAAAGCTTCTGATTGTATTTCTTTCTGAAAATAATACTGAAACCTCTCTTCATTTCTATTTCTGAGGGTTCTCTGCAGACCCTTAGCCTTATTCTACTAAAATTTCTTCAACTATCTTTCCTCAAAATCAGTTTGACTTAGCAGATTCTGTTTTTTCCATATTTTATCTTCATATTTCTTTCAGTTATATTTCTTGAATTATTACAGAGCTCCTCCATGACATTTTTCTTAATTTCTACTGCTCCTAAGCAATTTATACTTTTCAATATCTTTGCTACCATTTAGATGACAAATGGGACAAGTTTCTATTACCTTAGTTTTGACTGGATTCATATCCTACACTTTGGTCCCTTTCTGTTAGTTTTTGGAATGCTACCTTGCTGTTCTGCCTACCAACATCATCCTTTAGATTTACTTAGACAACAGACCTCTCATTTCTTTTGACTGACAGCCCCTAGACATTTTTACCTGCCTCTTCCAGGTATTACATTTCTTGGATTCTTTCTCCCCCATTCCTCCTTCCACTGGCAGATCACACCAATTTCTGCCTGCAGGTCACACTGATCTTCAATTAGCTTTCAATTTAAAAAGGAATGTGAGTAGTCAGAATTTTCTCATATAGCATCCATAAAGACGTGTATAGACAATTGCAGGGGGTTTCACAAGCAGGTGCCTGTATATGCTTAAGTGATCTGACCTCCTGTTGTGGCCAGTGGTAATCAAGTCAAAACATCTGGTTGAGCCCAGAGAATGATTCAGGTCGTCCTAAAATAGCCATCTAAATATTAATGCAGTTGATCCAGCAGCATTTTAGATGCTCTAGAGTGTCCTATGTAACCTCCAATGGCTGTCCCACAAGAGCGCATGTCCCACATAAGGCATGGTAGGAGTCATGGCTGTGTTTAATCAACTAATCTGGGTCCTTTGTTGTTGATATCTGAGCCGCTCCCTAGGGATCACTGTCTGTAAGGACTGTGCCTACATTTAGGCCACTTTAGATGTCAAATATTAATGTCAATATTCTTCTGTAAGGAGGTCTGTAGGTCCTTTCTCGTATGTGATTGTCTTGGATGCCCTTTGTTATCTGAACTATCACCAGATACCTATATTTAGCTCACCGAACCCCTGCATTATCTCTCCACTGACTATATGAGACTTCAGCTACCTAGGATGCATGTTAACACCTATTCTAGGTGTCTTCATCTCAAATTGAGTCATGCTCTGAGTTTCATCTGTGTTCCAAGGTTCTATGATTCCGTGGTTTGGTGAATGACTCTCAAACTCTGGAAGTTCTGACTTACTGAAATAGTTTGGATGACTCAGAAGCTTTGCCTCACTGTTCACCTTCTCTTTCCTGGTCATTTTTTATTTATTGTTAAGTAATACTAAAAAAGACTCTAATCGAAGCTTTCATCATTAAAAATAGAGAAAAATCCCAACAACATTAAAGAGACATTTTCTAAAGGAAGTCAGCCATCTGTAGAAACTGTAGAGCCAAAGTGGTACCCTATTCGCAAGTAGGATTATACAAGGAAAAGAGACAACTTTTCCAGCTTTTAAAGGGTCACGGATTAGCTTTTCTCAAACACAAACACAAATCAAGAGCCTATTAACTATATAGAGAAAGCAACAGCTTCATGTGTCCATCTATACTTTCGGAGCATACAAATATGCCTGGGCAATTTTCCATATCTATCAGGAAGGAAGAAAACAGAACTGTGTGCAGTGCTAGAAGAAAGATGTCACTCACCTCCAGTATTTGTAAAGGTAAAGTACACAAAGCACACGTGCCAACATTTCTATGTCCAAAGAAACACTTCAGATTTAGGTTGCTTTGAATATTCTGCACTAAACTAAAATGTTGATTTAATAGGAAAGTAGCTATTATTTTTGCACCACACCTGAAATCTATCGACAACTTTTGTAAATGTATGCTATTTTTACAGATTCCAATCTCCTTTCATTTAACTCTATTTTTTAATATAATCATTAAATTAGGAAGTAGAAATAATACTAGGTGATCACTGTTCACCAAAAATATAAAATAATTTATGAACTAGAGAATGAATTCCAGGAATACCACTGACTGAAATAAACACATCTAAATTATAAGGGAAATATTTGGAAATAATGAAAGATTTTTTAGTTGTAAGTACTGTCCCGAAACAGTGAAAAGTGAATATACAATATAGAATAGTGAAAAGTGACTCTATCTATTTATTTGCAATGAATAATTTTACTTCCTCTTCTAATTCAACGCTTCTGCAGGGCCAGTATTCATTGAACAGGAGAAAAAAAGGCTAAGCAAAGCAAATGATCTTTATTGAAATATCAGCTAATGGAAAATGCTAAGATGGTAATTTAGTTATACTTGAAAAAATGTTCAAAAACTCATGTCCTAATAAATGTCCCATATCAGGAAGGATGGAATTGTAGCTTTTTTTTTTTTTTTTCTGAGACAGCAAGGGCTATACCTTTGATGCACCCAGGCACCTAATTTGCACTCCAGCATCACTGAGGTCATTGAAACAGGATGTATTTGAGAATATGATAAACTCCCTAGAGTCCCTAGAGTCTAAATTTAATCTGATTTTAAGTGATTTTTGAGAGATCAGGTACCTAAATCCCTTTTAAATCTGGCCCTAAAACCTTAATGCTGCTCTCAGTTACATTTTAAATTGACTTCAATGTAGCTACTTTGGATTTACACCAATACAAGGGAGATTAGAATTGGAGCCAGAGGCATGTTCATATTGAGTGCAGTTCTCAAAAGCAAAAAGACAAAGGCTAGGGCACACTGTAGCTTTGTGGGAATGTAAGCAACTTGGGTTTTCCATTGGCTTTCATCCTACATAGCTTAAATTATAGATTATTTTGATTGAATGACCCACTCTAATTGTTCAGCCACCGGAATAAAATA
>JAVCKT010035266.1:0-10396 GCA_032273925.1 Rhynchotus rufescens | reverse complement strand
ACAACGAAGTGTTATTTTTTTTTTTTTTTTTTTTTTTTTCTACCCCCCACCATTCATTTCCCCATTCCTTATGAATCTTCCTGTTCTTCATTATCCAGGGTGTTTCACTCCTTCTACTGCTTGTTACACCAGATGAAAGGAGCTTGGAGAGCCTCAGGAGCAGCAGAACTGCATGCTTTGCTTTAAGTGTTTCTCTCAAAACTCAGCTTTGATTTAACTGGAAAAAAAAAAATCACCACCAGAGAAGGGGCTTTCTGGGTGTCACTTCTGTGACCAATACCTGGGCACGAAGAGAATGTTTTGGTGGGGCTGTGCAGTTTCCTGGCTTTAAAGCCCTTGGTCCTGCTCTGTGCCAAATGTTGGCAATAATGCCCATGGGGTGCTTTAAAAAGCAGCAAAATGCTGACTCTGCCCGGAGTCTGGAGTGACTGCAGAAGTGCTGAATGTCATTTTAGTGGCACTTGAGCACAGCCAATATTTGGACAGTGCTGGTGGAGGAGAGAGCTCTCCAAGCAGTGCTCGCCCGCCGAGCTGGCCTGGTGTTTGCCCGGGTACACAGGGATGCTGCCCTTGCAGGCTCCCAAATGAGGAATTCCCAATACTGTGGAATATGCAGCTAATCCATGGCTTTGTCACCAATTTAGTTTTCTAGTGCTTGGATTTTCACCTCGGCTCTTGAGCCTCGTGCAAGAAGGGAGTGATGAGCAGGACCAAAGGCACCTGGAGAGTTCTGAGCTCGTGTTAGGAGGAGTGGAGGCTGCTGCCTTGAAGGAAACCCTTGGATCAGCATCTTCCCAAGAGAGCAGTTGAGGCTCCACTGCTTGCTGATGGAGAAGCAATAAAAAGGATTGTTCCTTCTCCCAAATTCCTCCCTGACTTTGATGTAGGAAGGTGAAATAAGGCTCTAACCTGAGCCTTGGGCAAGCATCCCTCCAAGGAGGCTGCTTTTCCTCCTTTTCCTTCCGATGCAGTCTGTGACAGCAGCATTAATGATTATGGATTATGCAAACTGTGTGTTTATATGTCAAGTCCAGGCTTTATTTGAAGTGTTATGGGGATAAGCATTCATTTTTCTCTAATATATGCATTAGCTAAATGCCAGGATAGGAAGAGTTAATGAACTGACTGAACTGTCTCTGCCGCAGCTCTTCAATTACTCCTGGATAAACTGGCCTTCCAACATAATGCATCTCTGCTTGTGTAAAAGCCACAAAGTGAGAATGCCCCCAAAGCCCAGGTGGTTTTTAATATTTGAATGTGTGCGTTTTCTTGTCCTAGATGAGGCAAAAGCTCTTGGAGGGATGTCCTCCTGGGTGACACTTGCACTCACTTTGCTTCGTGGTTCTCACCTTCACCCAAAGCACAGGGCAGTGCAGCTGACAAGCAAGAAATGGAGAAGCAAATGCAGTGACTGATATAGAATAGAGCTGGAAAATCAATTTGATGGAAGACAAAAGGAGAATACCTCTTGCTATAATAAAATTTGCTAGTGGCTAAGCAGTTATCACCCGAGCTGCCTTGGGGGAAAATGAAGTTTGATTTCCCAGCTGAGTGCCAAGTTTCCCTGATGCTAGTGAAGGGCTTAGCTGGAAACAACTTGGGGGTGGAAAGAAAACTTATTCCCACGAGGAAGGCGAGTGCTCGGTGTGATTGCAGAGGCAGCAATGGGCTCTTCCCTGCTGACTGCCTAGTTGGATGATATGTCTGGGCAGGAAGAGTGGATACAGACCATCGTGCAGCGTGTATTGAAATGGCACAAGAAAGGCAATAAAAACATGCAGTTGGGTACCAGGACAGTGCACGGGGTGTCTGGAGATGGTAGAATCGGGTTAGAATTTGCTGTAGCCTTATGGATGTGGGGGGAAGCTTTTGCCCTGTGGAATGGAGCTGTGGCTCATTCGTGCACGAGCAGGGTGGAGGTTGTGGGGCTGGTTCCCTGGCATGGACACAGCTGCCAAGAGCACGTGTGCCCTGGCCTTGGCGTTGGGTTCTGCTCTTGCCTCCATCCATGTTCCTGCTTGAGCAGCTCTGGATGCAGAGTGAGGTCCCGTGGTCAGTGGCTAAACTTTAGGTTCCAAGAGGAGCATAAAGAAATAAAAATAGTAATTACTAATGCATCTTCACATGCAGCTATGGTAATTATTTATTTGCCTCTTGCTCTGCTGTACTTCAGGAGAACAAGCATGGTGAATGTGATTACATGAGGAAGCCTTGAATCTGACAAGACATTTAATCTATTTAATTTAGCTTAATCTCTTAAAAGCAAGAATCTCAAGGTGCATTAACACATTAATGAAGAGAGCCTTAAAATGTCCCTATCGGATAAATCAGAGCTGTTGTGCTTATTATAGAAATGGGGGGAGCTGAGGCAGAGCTAATTGCCCCAGGCTTGTTACCTGACCTTGGAAAAGCGGCGGCAGGAACGGGCTCCTGCCCGGCTGCTCCGTGGGACCTGCAGAAACGGGAGAATCCCGTGATGGGCAGCGGTGCCGCCGCCGCCGTCCTCCCTAATAACCCGGGCCCTCATTTCCGTAGTTACGGTGCTCTTTCCATGGCAATGGAAGAGGGCAAAAAGTTGGACTGAACAAAGCGTCTGCAAAAAAGGGAGTGTTGCTAAAACTTGCTGTAAAACTGTGTTTTGCCCCGAAAGGTTTCTTGCCTTAGTGCTGCTTTAGCGAAGGTCTGATAGACTAGCAGCCAGCACAGCTCCCTTTGGGAGTAGGAACGGGGGATCCTGCATCTAACCATCTCCAGACACCTCTTATTGTGGGGATATGATAATATAAACCTGGTCCGAGCCGGCCAACAGCCCGGTAGGTTCAAATCTGGCAGAAATTGCCTTCTCAGGGGTCTGTGGCAACAGGGATGTCTTCTGTTCTCCCCAGAGAACAGGGAATTAGAAGCTCAACCTGAAATCGCTCTGCTACTGAGAGCAGAATCTCTTCAAAGCCAGACTTGGGAGTTGGTCTCAACAGATACTGCCCTATTTTGGCTCTTATGTAAGCAGAGCAGAGCTGCTTTTAGCCACGCAAAGTGATAGTGCAAAGGACTGGCTTTGTGCTGAACCATCTCACCTCGCTGTCCATCTTACTGCTGACATCAGATACAAATTGGCGACTTAATAATTAACAGTTTTTCAGCATGTAGTGATTTTACTGGGCTTGCTGCAAACAAAACTATATTAGACCAGAGCAGCTTGGGGCAAACGTGCCTGTGAGTGTCCAGAGCTGAGCGAGCACCTTGGCCCGGCTCTTGGATGGCTCCCGTGTCCGGTTCCGCATCCGCATCCCTTCCGTGCGCTCTGCCCACGGATGCTCCGCTTTGTCTCTCGCTGCCGCCTTCGGGGCTCGGAGGTGGGTGGGAGGCAGGATTAATGGGAAGCGAAGTGTCGGGGAGGTATGAATAATAAAGCAGAGTTTAATATACTGCAATAAACGGGGTAGATGTTTAACTTTTTTCCTTACAAAATGACCCTGTATCATTTTATTAACTCCAGAGCTGCTTTTGTGTCGTCTTCAAAAGGTGGAGAAAAAGGCGTCCGTGGTGCCAGGGAAGAGAGGAAATTGCAGGCGGGTGTTATCGGCGCTTGTTTCCCCCTGCAGTCTGCAGGACTGAGCGATGCAGTGATAGAGTTTTAATTAAACCAACTTGTTTGTGCAAAAACAAAACAAAAGTAATTTGAAACCTGAATCAGGCATCTCTTTAAAGAAGCTTGAAGTAGTTTATCCCGACTGCTGAGAGCCTGGAGCTCGTATAAAACTTCCTTAGACCCCGTTACAGGGATGTACAGGCAGGCATGTAGGCTCAGGCTCCGGACCTGCCCCTGGGAACACTTCCCTAACAGACAAATCTCCTGCTTTACCTGCATCAACGTACACACGTCAGGTTCAGAAAGCTGCAAAGTGCAATTATTTTTCAAGATCCCCTAAGTGCTGCTCACGGGATATTGAAAGTGTTTTGATGTCTTCCATTTTTACATCCAAAGACATTCCAGTTTGATATCCTTATAAAAATATTTGCAGGGTCCCAGCAATAGGAGAGCGCTCTGCAGAGCACACAGCTACTTGAAATTATTGTAGCACTTCATGGTTTTAGAAGCACTTGAGTTTGCACTGCTTTATATCATGTAGAACAATTTCATAATATTAGAGATGAAATTTGATGGGTTGGAATTCAGAAGTGATGATGAGGGTTATGGGCATGCACAACAGAATTTTGGAAATTATTACACTTTTGAAAATCTGTAAGAGCACCAGCAACAGGATTTACCCACTGTCCTCCACTGGTGCTCAGCTAAGGAAGGAGCTATAAATGATGCTGGGCTCTGCAGCACTGATGGGTAGGCTGCCACAGGACAGAACTTCTAAAGGTTAAATTAGCAATATTCAGGTCTGCTGAAAGAGTGCTTAAGCACTTCTTTAGACTCTAGATAGTTGTTAGGCTTCTCTGTGCTGTAAAGGTACTTTAAAATTCACACTTTTGTTTGCTCTATGGTGTAATTTCCTATGCTGATTCGCCAGACGGATCCTTTGCATTCAGATGTAAGGGTTAATGACACTTAAAGAAGCTATTACCAATAGGCTGAGCCCTTGCCAGTAGTTGTGGGAGGTGTCTTAGCCTGCTTGGTCTGTGATTCCTTTTATTTTGATACAAGTCTGAAAACAAAACTTGCCGTATAGGTGGAAAAGTTGTGTTTATTTACATTTGTTTATTTAAATTGCTCCACAATTATTTACATTTACATTATTTACATTGCTCCACAATTGGGACACTAAAAATATGTGCAATTTGTGGCTGTGAACTTGTCAGAGGTAACTCGCATGTGTCTTGGACCTCCCTCCATGCTTTTGACCTCCTATGAAAGCCTCTCACCACTTAAGTGAGAATTACCCCACTTCAAAACAGCTAAAAGTGGGAGCCCTAGCAGAATAAATATGGATATGAGGAGGTTATTGACAGACTGATGCCCTTCTAGATATCTGCAACTGCAGACAACTGCTTAGTCCTTTATTTGTCTGGATTGTGTTTTTCTCCAGTCTGATTTAGGGTGGCTCTTCAGGCACTCATTTGAAGCACAGTGCTCAAATAAACTACTCAAGCCCTGAAACTCCTTGAAATCTCTCTGTAGACTTTTCATGTAATAACAAACAGTGAAGAAATGAGAATATGCAGTAACAAATCATTAATTTTAAAGCTTTTCACCATGTAAAAATATATGATATCATAAATGCTTGGATTACAGCAGAAGAGATATATGCAGCAAGTGGAAGAATTTAACATCACTTCTGCTTGTTTTATTCAATTTTCTCTTGCCATTTTGAGTAATCTGTCTTTGACAGCACTAGTGCTGTACTTACTGGCAGAGGAACAGCTGTTTTATGTTTCTAACATGCCTTTGAGGTAAAATGTCTGCTATTTGAGAGCAATCACCTGCCTCGTTTTCGTCCTTCAGGCTTTGGAGAACAAACATTTGGGTGGTTTTGAATTCATTTCTAGAAAAATCGAGATAAAATTTATCAACCCTTAAATTACAGGCTTGCAGGAGCGAGAAGGTTCTATTTAATGCTGAAATAGATGAAATGTGCCACCAGTTTATTTAACTCAGGTTAGTTTGCAATGTTCAATTCGACCCTTGTTTTTAAAATGTCTTAACGCTTTTATGCCTCAAGACAGACAGATATCTTGAGAAGCAGCTGTAGGAGATCGTGTAGGAACTATACAAGGTGGACCACAGCAATGCTGCTTTTAAAACAGTCATCAGTTGAATTCCCCCTGTCTGTGACATTTAAGACAATATTGGATTCCGCATCAAAACCCCGTGACATCTTTGGGCATCTTTCAAAGGAAAGAATCTAAATATAGCACTGCACTTGACTGGCCTCTATTCACTGGCTCGGGAGTTACTGCCTTCTCTTATCGTCCTTCTAGCCAAGAAGAGGATGAAAACTCACGTCATGGTCTGCCAATAAGTTGTCTTCATCATTTCATGAACTGCTTTGGAAACTTGATCCAGATTTTTCTCCGCAGTATATTAATGTCAGCTCTAGGAAGCTGTGCCTCTGGGCCACTCAAAGGTTCAAAATATGAAATTAATGGGAGTCCTGCATTTTTTAATCGTAACAGTGTCTGCACAGCAATCTGCCTGAAAATCCCTCCCCTGCATCCCACCTCTGAGCAGAACTCTGCTCTTCACAGATGCTTCGTCTCCAGAGTAGCTGCCTGACAGCAGAGCCATTTGTCACTGTGATCAAGTTTTTAACAACTACTGCTATTTAAATATGCTCTAGTCATTGTGTGTAAGTACACAGGATTGAGCAGTTTCCATAGCTACAGCAGGCAGAACAATTCAAGACCTTAGGGTCTCCTTAGAGCTCAACATAAAGTGAAAACTACCCTCAGAAAAGCGATGGGACAGAGAAAGTGATTGTGATGTACAGCACTAAATGTACAGAGAGAGTCAAGAACACTTTACAGCATTCAAAAAGCATTTTATCCATTTGAAGTCCCATTTTAAAAGGCCTATGCAATATTTACCTTATTTTCTTTTGCTCTGTTAGAGTGTTCTTTTCTCTGTCAGAAGTGATTTATGGACTGTGGTGTATCACTAAATCTCATTACTGATGTAACACTTCCAAGCAAAAGAGATGTAAAATACTGCACAGTAAAGTATTGTGGCTCTGAGGCAATGAAGGAAGTGCAGTGCTGGAGTATCCCTCCACTGCAGTCTCAATATACCTGCAGTTTGGGTAGACTAGATCCGAGTCTGGTTTGATGTTGATGTTCCTGGAGCAGGAGGTTGGATGTTGATGTTCCTGGAGCAGGAGGACATCTGTTAATGTTATGTTCTTATTTTGCATTTATTCACTGTAGGAGAAGATCCTGATAAAGGAAGCCTGTTAAAGAAAGATGATCAAAAATGCGTCTGATGGAGTCCGGAATTAATCAAGGAGTGGAAAGAAAAGTAAGTCTTCATTTTTCTGGGTATAAACCAGCCCTTTAAGAAACTTCTTGGTTTATAATGTTCTGGTAATTCCTCAATACACTGAGTTACTTTACCTCCTTTTCAAGTGGTAATACACAGTACTAGGGACAGGTTGTAATTAATTCCTGACTCTGGAAATATAACAAAGGATGGAAAAATGTTCTCATCTTCTTACTCTAAGAGACTGCAGGTAGTACCAGTAGACACCTAGTAAAGCACGTTTGAACACGTGTGTAAGTTCACCCACGTACTATCCAACCAGGTTTTGACAACTGCTCTTTCTGCTGATGTAGGCACAAAATCTATGCTGAGACTACTGTATAGAGGCAAAGAAAAAGAAGTTAAAGGTCTCTCCTTTTCTAAAGAGGAATATTCAGTATAGGCTTTGGACACAAAAGGCCCAATAAAACCAGTTTTTCTGCATTACTAGATGATCAGCAAGATATATGAGCTTATATCCTATACATCCACTTCATGATCTCAAATGAAACACAGGGTACAGTGCAGATGTTCTTCACACATGGTTAGATTATAGCTAGTTATGGCCATTGTAAGGTATGTGCTCATTTTTTTCCACAATTTATTGTGAACAACAGTAACAAATTTTAAGATGCTACTTGCTGTCCTGCTTAGCTTGTGCTCATGCTTCAGTGTTGTGTGGTGAATTTAAGGTACCTGGCAAAGTCAGAGCCTTAGAAAGGTCCACGGAGGGTGATTCCTGTCAGATCTCTCTGCTGCACTGGAACAATCTGTGAAGTGAATATAACTAAATTCAAACTGCACATTTCAAGGTATTTCTTTAATGAGGTGCAGTGCTCAGTCACAAAGTTAATTGATTAATCTTATTTCTGTGACTGTAGTGGAAGTTCTAAAAGAAAAGACTGGAAGGAAGAATGAGCTAAGCCTCTGAGACACAAAAGGCCTCATCCTTTTGATGAGAAGTGCCAGATTAATCTTCATAAATGGTCATAATTACTTGTGCCTGGAGCTCAGCCAAGTCATTCCAAATAAAAATTAAATTATACAACTGATTGCATGTTCAGTCTCTTCCCCAGAGCGTTAGAGCAGCCCTAGCCCTAAAGAAACAAGCAGACATTTACTGTATGCTTATGACAGAGTAGAGAACAGGAAAGGTTTAGGAATATAAAAGCTAAAGAACACAATACTTGGAGTATAATTTTATTCACCTAGAAACAAAAGGTCAAAAGTCACAGCATGGAAGTTCATTTTATTTTGTAAACTTGTTACAAAGGTGTCCACATACAAAAAAGGGCATTTTAACAACTTAAACACAGACAAAAGAAACTATAAAAATTCAGTACATTAATAAAAAGTTGAGATTTCATTTTCTTTCCGCATAATTCCTCGCAAATATTGCTTTCCATACTGCTCTGCACACACACTGAAATACAACCGTTAGAATCATTAAAGTTAAGAGGCTGAATGTAAAGCCATTTGCTATAGGAATGTGTTGCTGAAAGGTACGAGCCCTGTAGCACGTTAGCTAGAACCGAGACAGAGGACTGCAGGAGCTGGCTAAAAGGCTTCTGAACTGATGATGCATTCAGCTGCTGAGAAAGCCACCTCAGTTCTGCAAACAGTTAAAATATTCTTCATGGAGGCAACAGCATTAGACTGGACATACCCTTAGTTACAAAATGTATGTTTCCATATTGTCCTGATGCATCTAATGCTGTTCCTAAATTAAAAACATTTGTGAAGCAAAACTATTTCAGTCCCAACAACTGCTTATTGTGCACTAAAAGCTGCTCTGTGTCAAGCTACTGCAACTTGTAGTTCAGTCTTCAACGCTGGATACTCCTGATTGCAACTGTGGACTTCAATCCTTGAAATACTTCCAGGGGAACATCAATTATAAACTACAATCCTTTTTACACTGGAGCTAATCTACAATTTAATGTGAACCTGTTTCTCCCCCAAAAATGACTTCCAGGATATATGATTTATTTTTTTAACCGCTGTTTGAACTCCTTGCAAAATCGTTTCTTTCCTACGAGTCTTCAATGTGAGCTTGGAACCGTTTGGGTGGTGATCTAGATCCTCAGCTCTTCACTTGGGAGATTTTCAGCTGGGGGGCCATCCACATTACAGAAATTTTCTCTGATTAGCAGTGCCTTGTTACACTCCAAGCGTAAACGTCCCAATTTTTAAGAGCTAAGTAAACATCCTGGGATTAACAAAGAGCAACCTGAATGTCTATAGTTCTAATACGCTTCCAAGACTGGTGTTTGTCCTGCCAGGACGTAGTGCAAGAAACGAGCCCCGCCAACATAAGGCACTTACCTACGTGATGTGAGAGGGGCAGGGGCAAGAACTCCTGTAACGTGCAAGTCTAACAAGAGAGGCTCCCTGGAGCAAACCTAAGATCTCGTGGGCTCCGTGCGCGCCGCATCCTTGGCTGCTGCTGCTAGGAAGTCTGTTCCAAACAGTCCTCAGATCCTCCCGTTGGCTGCCGGCTCATTGATCTTTGATTTTTGATGATCGTATTTCACAGAAACAATGAGGAAAAGCAGGAGAGTGGCTGCTTGGATGGCAGCCAACAGAAAAAAGTAGTAGTTTAATTGGCAGCCATTGATGTTACCTAGGAAAAATCGGAAAGACAAAAAAAAAAAGCATAAATAAAGAATATATAACTAAAAATATCAGTCCCTTCAGTCCTCAGTAACAAAGATTTTCTTGCAACAGTATGGATAAACACAAACCACATGGTATTTCCATAAGACTGAACATACATTTTTTTCCAATTATCCTGAACAAAAGATTGAACTTCTGAGGAAGATGCAAAGTCTGAAGAGAACTTTCCTTTGTGCTCCTGTTCCTTAAGCTAAGTAATTTCCCTGTGGATCTAGAAACGCTCTTACCGCATGATTTCCCTTAAAAAAAAAATGCAGAAAGCTCCCGCTACCACTGTACAACCTTTGTGCACCCAAAGGCCATACACACACCCAAGGGCTGCCTTGGGAAAGTCGCAACAGTTTTAAGAGGCTAGCATATATACCTATACATTTTAAGTATGGTATCTTTAGTTGTAAATCTGCAATGCTTTCCTGACTTAAGACAAAACAGCTGAAAATGTTTATTTTCATATATGATTTGTTCTTTTCCTTGGGGTAAGCAGAGATCATTATCAATTTTGTACAGACAATTCATTTTAAAAGCAACAATAGAAAACATGCTTAAGTTGCAGCCATTAAATGGATTTTTTCCAGAGAAATTCCTGCAAATAGTCTAGACTGTAAACTGTTCAGAAACTGCTCAAAATGAAATGTAACATTCAAGACAGAAGCAGTGCCAGATGTCAGCTCCCCAACAGGCTTCCTTTAACTCAGACAAATAATTTTGTTTGTTTTAAAAAACCTTCGAGTTTTACAGCTTAACTGAAATAGGTAGAAG
>JAVCKT010035264.1:0-15450 GCA_032273925.1 Rhynchotus rufescens | reverse complement strand
CTTTTCAGCAATACTGTTCTTAAAGTTTCTTTGGTATGTATAAAGAAAAGGAGTTAGAACTGAGCCCTATTCTTGATGTGTGAAGATTTGACTTTTTTTCCCCACATCTAATTGGAAACTTAAATAGTTCAAACTGGAACTTTGAGTTCTTATTGGGGATGCCCGAGCATGTTAGAAATGTCTCCTCAGTTAACACAGCAACATAGAATACTGAAGTAATTTCTGAGCAATAAGATGTGATCATCTTCATGTTATCCTCGATCAGAAGAAGTTTCAGTCAAGGTGAAACATCTGCCCAGAGTTTCCTGGTTAGGAAAACTCCTGCCACAGAGGGCTGCAAGAAGACGCTACTTCTCCAGGTGAAAATTAATGACCATCTGACTTCATGGTTTCAAAATGAAATGAAGGACTGTCAGAGGTACTGGTAGTTTACTTATGAGTGGTTTATTTATAAAACAATGCATGCTTTCTGTCCTTTCCTTTTGTTTCAAGAGAAAGGGGCCTTAGGCTAATGGTGCTGTACAAATTATTGTGTCATTTAAATAAACGGAGAGAAGAGCTACTTTTGGTGAAGGAGCAACTGAACTCTCCACTTTGTGAAGGAATACTCTAATCAAAATGAACTGCTGGATGGTTGGGAAATGATTGATTAATGAGGCAAATGGGTATAAAATAGCCTGAAAGTGAATGCAACATTTCAAATACTTATAAATGTACATTTTAATGTTACTATTTTTCAGTTGGCATTTTCTGCTTGGAAATGTTCTCTATAATAAAAAGATGGAATATGAATGTCCAGACACAACCAGATCTATGACAGAGATGATCTCTTAAAGTACTAGGTACTAGTACTAGTACTTCCTACCTGTGCGCCATGGTCCCACTGTAGGGTAATGGAAATCCAGGAGAACAGAACGGGAGTGAAGGCATTCATCCACATGGACCTCCTTCCCCATTTAAATTTGAACAGTTCAGAAATGTTTTATGGTTTTAATGTAGACACAATAATATTTTTATGGCCCTTTCCCTGTATTTTTCCATGTCTCCATTTTTGCTTCCTTTTACTTGTGCATGCTCGTTCCTCTTTGAAACTTCCACAAATGATACCTGCAAAGGAAAGATATCTTTCTATCAGATCTCTGTCTTCTAAAGGAAGAAAATTGACACAGCTGTACAGGCAAAGCATGCAAATTTGCCTACACTGTATACACACTACTACTTTTCCAGTATTCCTTATATTTTATATAAACTGCAGATGTGAAACAGAAGAAAAAATATACATGATATTTGCAGCATATTATAACATATATTTAATTATACTTGAAGTACATATTAAATTAAAATTATCTCTGTTATGTCTGTCAAAAAAAGAAAGACTACCTAGATGGTTTATGGGCACAAAATCCTCCAGGGAGTGTCACAAATTCACTTGATGTCTTTAAGTAATGAATTTTCCATTTGGATCTCTGATTTAGCTGAAAGATGTGTAAAATCACATGCAGAAAGGCAGGTAGAGCTCCCTACTGACTATGCATCTCAGCATATTCTCATTCATTGTTGATTCTAGCAAATATATTGAAATATATTGTGCTGAAGAAATAGATACCTAATACTGGTGTTTCAGAGATGGTCACATCCCCAAAGCAGCACAATGCAAATCTTTCTGTTGCAGACAAAATTTTCTGTTTTTCTTCACCTGTGAGCAGTGGCACCTTAACCACAGGTATCTGACTCTTTTGAGGACGGCTATCCTAAATTTACTACATTTTGATAGAGATCTGTCAGGGGAAACTGATCTTTGGATTGGATTCAAACTGTTGAGTAGCCTTATTTATATGCTTGACTTGAAATGATTAAAAAAAAGTCAAATTTTTTAGAGGTTTATGGTTTAAAGGGAAACCGACATAAATCTTATGAATTTTCTGTGTTTTTTAAAAAATCGATTTATGTCCCAAATTCAATCAAAACACTGTTAGGTTCTTCTTTTTTAGAGGAAATTTGATAAAATGCAATAGTAAATAAATAAATAAATAAATAAATAAATAGTAAAAAGTAGTGTCCACGGTGTGCAGCGCATCCAGACGTGGCTGGGTTGAAGCACAGACCAAGCTGGAGCCCGCAGAGGCCCCACGACCTGCACGGGGGTCAGGAGCCCAGGGCAAGTGGCTCTCCCTTGCACCAAACCCTTGGCTGCGTGAATGGAGCGATGCAAGATCTCTGCGGACAGAGGTTTCCGACAAACACACAGGTCTGCTTGGGAAGCTATGGCTGCTTTGCAAGTAACGCCTAGCGGAAATTATTTTAGAGGACTATTTAGTTCTGCACTTAGGTGTTTCTCATTATCAGGCTCTCTAGTGCATGGATTAGTAGCAATTCTACTGTTCCAGCGCTTTTGTCATTAATAACATCCCACCTCCAGCAACCTCTGGTAGTCAATAATAACAGCTCGTTTAAAAATAGCAGCATCCACTTGTTTGCACCGTTGTTATCAGTGCACGGTTTATTTCCCAACCAGACCCTGGGATGGTGCTTGACCTGCTTTCCCTGGGCCTTCTCTCATTCCCTGCCTTTTTGCATTTTAAGATCAGGAGAAGACACACACGTATCCTTAGCAAATACTAGCACTGTAATTGTAACTCCTCAACAGTAAAATACAGCAGAAGCAGCTGTACATTCATTAGTCAATAAAGTATTACCACACGTTTTATTGAATTGCAACCCTATTTTTGCCTTGATGAAGATGTTGTGTAGCTTTCATCCTCATATAAAACGGAATGATTAATTTTGCGTTCAGAGTTGAAATAAGAGGAGGAGATTCAGGCCAAATTTCAGTCCAGGCTTTTTGCATCACCTCATCCTTCTCTTCAGGCTCAGTTATTTGATTTTATTATAACATAGCTCTAAAAACAAATTGTGATATTAATGGTGGATTTTGTAGGGCTACATGTTTCCTACATGCTATTAAGTCCCCTTTATCCTGGCACCTGACAAGCAGTAGATTCAGGTTGATGCTCATACGTGACTATGGTAGTTGATTCAAAAGGCTTTGCTATACAGCATAAAGACAATTTATTATGCCAACATATTGTATCTTAATCTGTAGATTAACATAAATAATTATTGTAATACTGTACTGCAATGGAATATGCTTAATGCTAATTGAATACAAAATGAATATACTTTTTTATATTTCTTTATCAATTACAGTTCAGTCTTCTGGTTTGTGACAATTAAAGCACAAGCAACAATTAATGTTATAATTATGTGTTCTTAAACTTATATTCAAAAGCATTGGCAAATTATTGTCAGAATATTTGCATACAAGCTGAACAATTAAGTTGTCAGCTGATGCTATTTCTCCTTTTTTTAATTAATTTTTAATCCATTTTATCAGAGCCAGTCAGAACTTTCAGCACCACTTCATTGCTTAATTTAAAACAGCATCAGTAGGAGATACTTTAGCTAAAGGAGGAAGAGAAATACATTGATATTTTTAGTATATTTCTCTTACTCTCAGGGTACCTGACAGTTCTGGAAAGTGAATTAATAGCATACATGGTAAAAGAATGGTAGACTTACACTGTCAACTGAGAGCTGCAGCAAAACCTTGATTCAGTTACGCTAGAGGTAGTATTTTGATCACTCTGCTACGCTGTATTTTTTCCCTAGCACAGCAAACTAATAACTAGTTTTATTAGAAAATAACATTTCTTTTTTAAATACGAGAAAACATTTGACCTAAAAAGGGTAAATACATTGATTTTCATAAATAGAAGGTGAATTTCCCAGTGTTAGGAAAAAAAATTAATAATACAGCTCATTTCACAAGAAGAACCCTCTGAAAACTATATCCCAATTTCCTGCAGACACTGAGTGTCAAATTGAGATATGTCACACATGAAAATTCAAGCCCATTTCTTGTCTAGTTTTACTTCTGCTCTGGCCCTGACATTAGCAGATTTCATGTCTGTAAGAAGGAAAAAAAATCATAATCTAATTTGTGGAATCCATTGCCAAAAAAATTTTTTTTAAAAATCTCAAATTAAGCAACTGTATCTTTGAAAAGGCTATATTTAGATTTTTTTTTTTTTAATTGACCTATTATTTTGCTTGCTTTCATTGCCAGAACCCCCTACTGCAAACAAGGATAAGCATGCTACCTGGACCTCCTTTGATGAATAGTTTTAATTAAAATATTCTGTACCATAAGTATTTTAATGTTACAGACAAACCAAAGGTATGCAGTAATAAATTAAATTATACATTTAAATTAATCTATAAATATGCTATAAAATTGACAGGGTATTTTTAAGATAGGGAATGAGACGTGGATTGCTAATTATGACAATTAAATATCATGAGTAAAAATAAATGACAATCAATATCCTAGAACCATTTTGTAAAAAGAAAAAAGAGAGGAAATATAATATCATTTAGATGTCTATAAAAGTGAAAAATTATTAGCAAGTTAGAGTCCTGATTTTTCTATTGTAATAAAATGATAAGCAGTAGAACATTATACTTTTCATCACTGCTAGTCATAAATACTGTACATATACTGTACCAGCACAATCCATTATGGGTTTCTTCTATTTAGATCTATTATGTTCAGGATAATAACATGTTTAATTTTTACTAATAAAATTCCAAGGTTTTCTGCTCACTCAGAGCCTGATGTAGAAGTCAATGAAAGGTTTTTCTTTGCATTTAAATGCATTTTGGATCAGTCGCTACCTTAAACAGCAACAAATAAAGGTGATCTGCATTAGTGTAGCAGCTATGTACATACATTCAGGGTCCCAACCCCATGGACTCTTTCTTGGCGTGAAAAAAACACCTGAGATTTCATCTTATTACAAGAATATCAAGACCGAGCATTAGCCCATGTGTCACAGGACACCTACCTGAAATTCTTTTAATAATTACTCCTTCACACCGTAAGAATATTAAGGTTAGCCCAAAGATACAGTGTTGCTTTGTCTGCAGTGCTATGTTATCAGCAGTAAATATGTAAATTGAGTGAAATCCCATTAAATTATTGTCAAAAAATTGTTTGTTTTTAACAGTATCAATGTCATGCCAGAGACATGGATTTATAGTCCATCTTTTTCACAACCAGAGAGTATATGTATTATCCAATACATATCCAAAAGGTAGAGGAAAAAAAGGTGAAGATAGGACTTGCTTCTCCATCACAGATATTCAAGCTAGCATTCATTATTGTATTCATATTAAAAGCCTAGTCTGTGTCTTTCAATCACATATTTTCCTTCTAATTAAGGCATATTCACTTTTTTTTTTTTTTGCTAATTAGGTATTCTTTGTTGCACAATGTTTGCTCTAATCTTTCGGAATCTCTCTCAATATCCAGTCATTGCCTTCATTACTGGCTCCCCTAGAATCCAACCAAAGCATGTTATTTTTTCTGCTAATTATATCCTCATTTACAGATTGTTGCCTCCTCTGATTGGCTCTTTAAACCAGTTGCTATGACTTCATTAGCAGTGTCTTCTGACCCTGTTATTTCTCGTGACAGGCTTTGCTCCACTTGTCCTGTAGCACTGTATCCCAGGGTCACTCCTCTCCCGGGTTGGAATAGTGTCAAACACGAAAGGTTTAGGGCAGAGAAAATCACTGCTGAAGTTGCTAATTACCACATGCAGCAATGGTAGAAATTAATGCTTCTAGCAGTTTATAGAAAAGAAAAACATGTTTTAAAGGTGTCATTAACAGGTTAGTTTCATTTATAAATGTGCTTGACAAAAAAAAGTCATCGTATAGTGTGTTTTTTGCTTTTGCAATCTTTCTATCAAATAGGTCTTTTAAAATCACATGTGATTGCTTATCATGCTATATATCTATAAAACTACCATATAAAGCATTCTCAAAGTAGAGGATTTTAGCAGGCAAATTTCTAAATATGCTTTCCTATTTTAACTTGAATTGCAGAAGCCCACAGTTTGCTACTTACAGGCTTTCTAACCTTTCCTACAGATACAGTGGTCTGCCTTAAAACAAGAATGATATTTCTGGGCATTTCATTAAAAAAAATATTTTAAGTGATCATGCAGAAGCAGCATATTAAGGGAAAATTAAAATGTATGAAACTGCAATAATGTACTAATACCATGTTTATAATAAGCTAAAGAATGATATGAGATTATCATTTTCATGGGGTGCAAAATGAATTAGGCGCTAATCGTGATCCCCACTTTTAGGCTCTTATAAATCTGAATAATCCACAATCAGAACCTGAGATGCAAGCACACAGCCCGGAGTTTAACACAAGTTAGTTAATATGAAAAACGCTGTATCTAGTTGTTTGCAAAATTACTTTTGTTGATTAAAAGGCTCTTCAGAACTTCCGGCTTGTGAAAGGGTTTTAAATTGTCTAATGCTGATTGTGATTGCTATGCAGAAAAAAGGCAATGCGAAGCAAACCATTATATCACTGAATCTTTGTTAAGCAGGCCTTGAAAGTGCTTGACAGCATAATTAATCTTGTGATATGAACAAAGAAACCAACTCAATAGTATTGAAGATGCTTATTAAAAATACTAAATACCTTTTTCCACTTAAAAATCTTTTGAAATACTGTGGGAAGTGCCATTACCTTTTTTGTTTTTTTGCCGTATTTTAGTCTAAAATTGATACAATGGACACATAGCAGGAGGAAAAGAATAAACTGCATGACAATAAAAATTTGTTTGAAAAACAATGCTTTCTGCTTTAGAGTGTCAGCTAAGCAACCTCTAAGCATTGCAAAAAAAAACAACAAAAAAACCTCTGTACATGTACATGCATGTGCACACACACACACACACACACAATATGTCCATTTCCTTTAGCTTCAAAAATTATTTAAAATAATGTTTGGTTGTCAGTCATATTTTCAAAATAAATCTTAAAACATCATTTATATTTAAATAGACAATACTGATTCTGTGATGCTGTATCAGAGGAAGTAATATACCCCAGACTCCCTGATCCAGAGGGATGTATTTGTGATGCAAGCAATTCCCAAGTGTTCTGAAAGAACCTGTAGAAGGATATTGATATTATGCTGCACCAGGGGCTGGAAGCAGCTAGAGTTGCAGCCTGTGCACGCCTGCTGTATGCAGCAGCAGACTGAACCAAGCTTTGCAAAGAAAGCTACTGACTTTCAGCAAGACGTAATTTCCTCGAAAAATCATAAAAAGGAAAAAAAAAATAATATTATGAAAAACATAATACTTTTGACATTCCTCAATTTACTGAGAACTTAATATCACTGTAGATGTTGCTATGTATTGAAGACCACCTTATCTGTTTAATTCTGAAAAATATAATTACTCAAATAGGACTCTGTTCTGCAAAACAGACAGTTTAAGTTAGAAAACAAGCAGGCACTGTGCTGGTTATAGCTGGTCATAGTCCAGCAAAGCTGATCCTTTCTGTGACAGAAGAGGGAAGTTAAACGCCCAGCCCCACAAGCTGGATCCCTGGAGGTGAGTGACTAAGCAGTCACTTGGGGATTATCACAGCTTCAGGGAAGATGACATCTCTGGTTTTGGCCTCCACAACCTTTTGACCACACGGAAGATGTTCTTGTTTTCTATTAAGGTAGACTCTTCTGTATACTCAGATAAAAGGCCAGATAAAAGGTGGGGTAGAAAAACAACAGTGAAATGGCCAAAGCAGCAACTCTGAACTTCCTTTGCAGAAATATCTGCTAAGCCACTCCGTGTTGGCTCTGCCTGCTCCTTACCCTGCCAAGCCAATTTTTCTTCCCTGACTCTGAGCACTGAAAGAGCTTTCTCTGCGTCGCTATGTTTCTCCGTGTTATGAAAAGAACCATGCACTACATGGCTCTGTATTATGCAGAAGCCTCCACACATAGACAAATGCCCAGCACTATTTTAGACAGTACGATCTTTGGAGAGGACACTGTCTTTTGTTATACTGAAATTACATGTAGCGCAGCACAGTCCTGCTTTCGATCAAGGCTCCAGGTGTTACTCTAAACACAACCAGCCTACCTTGGTAGTCAGCAATCAGCAAAGCTCAGTGCATCAAGCTCCTGAGCAGGAGCACGTTGAAACACGGTCTTCTTTTAAATATTCCAGATGTTTGCAGCTGCAGTCCCCTATGAAAACGAAAAACCTATTAATTGAAATAAGTTGAATACGGGTGTAAAGACACCTTACTACATCTTAACATCTTTTAATGTTCATATAGATTAAAAGCCTGTTGTCTTTCACTTTAATAACAGCAAAGCAACTTTGATTGTCCTCGTTCAGGCAAGGCTTTCTGTGACATATGGCAATCTTGCCTGAGCACAGACAGTGTAGGAGGCTCTGATGGCAATCGTTAATGCAATTAGCAAACTACACTATCATATTCATGTTTTACTTTATAGCTCCAATTCTAAACACTGGACCTTTCCTTGAAACTCCTATATACAGAACCCCCATTAATTAAAATCAAACAGCAAGAAATATATAAAAAATCAATGGCAGAATATGACTCATGTTATTTAATTAATGGGTAATTCCTCATACCAATATGCTGAGAAAGCTTGAACCTGGCCTTTAGGATTAGAAAATTCACCATATGAAAAAATTTGCTTTTTCCTAATCACATTACTCCCCAACAGATTTTAAATACACACTTAAAATCTGTTGGCAATGTGTTTAAGACCATGTAATGCCTAAAAATGTAAGCTGTTTTTGCTATACCTATCAACTTAGACAATGGCACGAGCAAACTACTTGGTGGCACAAACATCACTTAGGATATATACAATACACTGTTTTCACTTTAGTTCTGTCATGACAGCCATTGATAACGTTTGGATCTATCCCAGCTTCCAGCTTGTCACTCTTGGACTTATTTGGGACTCAGTAGGCAGCAGCAACTATCAATATCTATTAGGTTCTCAGATACCAAGACAGTCTTACCAAGGAATCTCTTATTTTTGCTTTCAAGCAGATTTTGCTTTTGGTAGGCAATGACATTTATCAATACAGAATCCTCCTGATATCAGGAGCCACTGAAGCCTTTCAGGTTCCATACCTATCAACAGTGATTGCTATGCAGAGGGATCAATGAGTATCAATCTCTATTGACATTCATCTCTACCAATAGTCATCAATTCCTCTCAATTTCAATACACATCTGTGGTTTTCACTGTCAGACAAGTTTAACAACCAATCGGCCTTATCTCTCTTTGCTATTCCTTAGTCGTTCATTAGAAAATTACCACACAGGAATCATTTTTTGAGCAATTTGAAATGTAAAAGCACAGAAGAAATGAAGAAAAAGTCTGTATTTCATAATAGCTCAGCAATATGGATTTTTCCTTTAAGGGTACATTCATTCAAACAAGACAAGAGAAAAGCCCACGAGCAAAATCTTGCAAGCTTACAAAAGGAGATGTTCATTCAGGGGTGAACACTTTATTTCAACTTTAATAAATTTCATTTTCCAAGTATTGCCAAATTCTACAAATTTGTCACTAAACTCAAAATCTGAGATTCTTTTTTTCAGCTCATAGTTCTGAAAGAATGGCTCCTCACCACCAACAGAAGTGGCTTGTTCTCAGTTGCTGCATACTTCCCTCAACCTGGAGAGCTTTTACCTCTTTATTCTTCTTGGAAGTTACTCTTTAGCAAAAACTGCTGCATCTGCATTCTCCTGACACACAAAAGGTCAAAAGCCTTAAACAGTCCGTATTGTTTATCTATAGATCTCAAAAGTATCTCAAGTGCTGGAAGGATCACTGGGAAGCTTCAGCATTTTCTAGGAATCATCACATGCTGTTTAAAAAACACTGCCTGGAAAGCTCTACGGCCGAAAAGATCCTGGACCTACAAGGCAGCAAGGCCTGGTCCACAATAGCAGTTCCTTATGGCATTCCTTCATTGCCATGTGTATGTGGCATAGAGGGATCAAGTGGTGACCGCCCCGAGGAGAGAGCAGGCATGTCAACATAAAAAAGTGAATGCCAAGGACAGCAACCAAACAGTGAACTCCATTAGCCCCCTTCTTAGTTATCCAGCAGTGAATTCATAAGGCCGCCTCAAGCCTGAACAGCAGCAATGAACTTTGGAGTGACTTCTGGTCCACATCTAACCCTACCACCGCTGCTGACTCCTCTGACATGGTGAGAATGCTGCCCTGCCTAATGACCTGCTCAGCTCCCATCAAAGATGCTCCATTTAGCATCATCTGAAGAGAATAGTGTATCTGTGACACAGACAGTCACAGATATACTAAGAGAATAGTATATCTGTGACACTATTCACAGATACTAGAGTGTATCTGTGAGCATGTCTGGTAACAGGTCATGACTAAGTGCTCAGGACTGCCTGGCTACCACAGAGCATTCCCAGACCATTTCAGACACATATGGAGAGGCAATATACCTGGAAGTACTTATTGCCCCATAGAGGAACATCTGGGCTTTTTCAGCTGCCATGACTATGAACATGAGGAGACAAAGGACTTGTGGTACTTCACCTTTCCAGAAGTGGAGAAGGAAACCCACAGAAAGGGGCCACTATCAGGCCACTAAGAGGACCATGCTCTCATCTTGTGGCTATTCCCTTGGGGCTGAAGGTGCCTGACACTGTGTTAACATACAAGAAATGGTGATTCATTTCAGCCCGTTAACCTGCTTTTTCAGCCCAGCATCCCCAGGACTGGGGAGGCATGGCAGATAACAGTCCTGCTGTGAACAGTAAAGAGCAGGTATCCCTGGCTAAAGCAGACAATCCAGCAGCAGCTGCTCCGGAAATTAAGGAGAGGATGTGCTGGACACAGGGCCTGGAAAAGGTGGCTCAGACAACAACTGAGGCCGGCAAGGCATTCTCTTCAGTTTACTTTGAGTCTGCCTGTTTCAAGAGGTCCATATACTTTTGTAGATATTACCACTTCATTCTTTTTAAGAATTTCTTGGATTGACAGCCCCAGGTAGAATGCTGTGTTCAGAAATGAGAGGTACGGAGGAAGGGATCCTCACTTTGTTTAGCTTTCTCCCCACATATACAAGCTGATGTTAGAGGAGCACCCTCTGTTTCTCAGGTACTTCGAAACAGAACATGACCAGAACAGTCTGTGTTTACATTCCTTCTCTTAAAGTATTTTGCACCAAATGATAGCCTTAAGAGGGTCAATAGATGTGTTAAATCCGAACAGACTCTGAAGCATTCCAGATGGCCCCAGTAAATAGGGGGGGCTGTTCCTGTAAACAGGGAACTGTATGGAAATAGCATCTTTTAGCCTTTTACTCCTGTGCAGCAGGTTGCATCAAGTTGGACTATCTTCATTCTGCCTGTATTTTTACTAACATGCACAGGGTAATAAATATCTCTATTGTTTGTTGGATTTTTTTTATTCCATGTGGCAAGGCAAGTGGTCCTTTGAATGCCCTAACTGCAGGATTCCATGATCATCACCAAGCCCTCACTGCAAGGCCAATGCAGTTTGTTTACACTTGACGATAATAGACTTTTAGACTAAGCACTTCTACACTTTACAGCACTGCTCTCAAAGCCCTTAGCTCCACCAACCCCTCTGTCTGAGCTTGCACAGGCACATGACGATTCCTCATTCCTGGCACAAGGGACATCAGAGCATCCAGTACAAGCTACTAGCTTTCCACAGAAGACAGAATACCTTCTAGTCACAATTCTCTTACAACATGGAGCTGAGGATGGCCAATAGACAACTACAGAGTCAGAGGAGTCAGAGGACCTGGCAAAGGCCAGTGAAGGAAGGAGGGGATGGGAAGGTTCAGCTAATAAGACCAAAGAGAAGAACCTCAAAGGAAGAAAAGTATGAGACATAAGGGCATGTGGAAAGATTGTGACAGCCATCAGTGCAGGTAATTCCATGACCATGAGGCCATGGAATTCTGTTGGACACAGAAAGGGCTGTGGCATACAGAAAACAGAGACTATCAAGAATATATATTTTTGATATTCTTGATTCAAAGATAATATGGCACAGTATTGTAAGAGAAACAGAAGACAAACAGGAAATTAGTAGTTCTGAAGATAAAGGAGGGGATAAAATTACACTATAGGCCAAAAGATGGTTAGCAGAGCAACATTTCAGGTCCACAGAAGGAAACCTGCTGTATATTTTAGATTTGACTCCAGAATTTGCTAAAACTTAAACCATAAGAAACTGCCTGTCCCTTTAACTTAATAACTGCTTAATAACTTTTGGGCTCACTGTCCTATTTCACACAAGGTAATTAATGATAATTATATCCCTAGAAGTTTCATGAAAATTAGCAGTATAGGGAAAGACCAATATCTCTACCATAAGCATAAAAGACAGATACGATGCTATTCACCAGAAGACGGCTGGCCAGTCACAACACGTACAACCACTGCTAGTTAAACATAACGACCTCTTGCCTAGTCACGGTGTGATCTTCAGAGAAAATAAAGGATACGTTCCTAGGAAGACTGACTTCACTTGTCCTGCATGAAAACATTGTGATGTTTTGTTTAAATCTGAAGATTTAAAAGCAAGTTATGATTTTAAGGTTAATTAAAAGGTACAGCATGTTACATTTCTTTAGCAGAAACATTACTCTTATGATATATATTTTGCTTACAATTATACATGCTAGATTTTTCAAAGAAATTTATTATTGATATAAACAAGATGAGAATCAGAACATGTACTCTCAGTGATCTAAATATTTCCAAAAATGGACAGAGTACAATATAACAATCTTGGAATTCAAGATGAATAGTTTGGGGTCTTACTTAAAAAATTAATCAATCAATTAGCTATACAATCTGAAAAAAAACCAACAAAAACAAATTACTCAACATTCTTAACTTTCTCCCTATGCAAGAAGCAAAATCTCACTAGATTCTAAAATGATTCATAAAAACAAATCTATGCGATCATCTTAGGGAAACTGTCACATAAAAATAAGCTAAGATTAAAAAACAATAACAACACACCAAAAAAACTACCATTAACCCTACACATACATGTGCAAAGACAGGACGTGTGCTTTGCTCCTTAAAATATAGCATAACAAAGTGACAAAGTGCTTGTATAATACTGAAAAAAAAGAAAAAAGAAAGGAATTAAGAGATTTTTTTTCTAGATGACTACCACAGTGAATGTACCGCAATATACTTATGACACTGTTCTAATAAATATCTTGAAGAGTTTTCTTTAACATCTATCAGTACATTTTGTCCACACTCAGATAGCCATAGGTCAAACAGGATCTGAAATTACATTAAAAATAATTCTCAACCATTGTCTCTCAGTATTTAGTAACACAGTCAATAAGGAAGGAAGACAACCCTGCAGGAGGGCAAGAAACCCAGACTTAACTGTCATGTGCTAGCTCATGCATAGTCATACTGTGTTCTGACTTACTATAAGTAAAATGAACAGTATGGAATATACATTGCAGATAGATCACCTGCTGAGCAAAGCCTCTTGGCACTCACATACATAGGTAGAAGCTATTCAACATGGTTCAGAAGTAAAAGAGGAAATTAAGGAAAAATATTATTTTGCAGTCCCATAATGCAAATTTAGCCATTCTCTAGCTTTTCTGGACAGCTCCATTTTTAATATGTAAATTAATGAGGCATACACTGATTACAAATTCTGAAGGCAGTAATCCAAATTCATAGCTATTCTAAAAGGAAGGGCTCATCACAAGTCAGTATTAGAGCACAGAGGTTCCCTGCCTCAAGATCTAGCTGGCTGGTGAACAGTTCAGGAGCAAACAAGAAGTTTGTATCATAGCTGCTCAGAGATCGCATTTATTAATAGAAGAAATGATCTTCACAGGTACCTGTCAGCACTCCCTCATTTGTAAAACATCTCCACTGGTAGAGCAACAGATTGAGTTTGATGGATATTCTTGTTGCATTCTGAGGTGTGAAGAAAAGGCCTGAACTGTGCATATGTTATAGAAGACAGTTTTTGCTATTACTTCTGGTGGCTCATTGTAGCTGTTACTGCTTTGTTCCTAACCTTCGCACTCCATGATGTCTCTTGAAAATACAGCATTTATTTCACTGGTTGCCTTCAATTAAAGTGGCATTTCTGCTCTGGAGGATAATCTGTAAAATGACATTTGACACCCTTTTTCAGTGACTCCCCATCAAGTGTGTTCATTTTACTTATGTAAATGTGCATGCCAGGCATTCTGGCACAACCTGATAGTCAAGCTTGTTCTTTTCTTCATCCTGTAGCTATGACTATGCCCATAACTAATTTGTGGATAGCTTGAGTACTGATTATAAGCAGTACTGCAAAAGATGCAAAGAGTGAATATGATCCATCTCACCTTCCATTGGTTGTTTTGCATCTGCACTTAAACAGGAGTACAAATTAGTGAAAAAATAGGATTCTAATAAAACAAGTATGTATACAAAAATGAAAACCTTCAGAACAAATATCCGTTGAAGCAGTACTTATATAACAGGATTTTAAATGCTAAATTTTCCTTTAAAGCCAGGAAAAAAACCCATGTAGTCTATGAGAAGGTTGTCTGCTGAGTCAACCTTTTCATTTGTTTGTTTTGTTTTAATTTTACCTATATAAATAAGGAAAACACAGCAATACAACATGTAGCAATGACCGCAAGTACTGATTTATATATAGAATCTAAAAACAGCTTAAAATGGAAAGGGCAAATGAAAACCTGACACAATAGGCACATCTCTACAAGAGGCAGATTTGATTTTAGGTCTGCAGAACATCTTCCTCTTCTTTCTATTGCAAGGTTTTTCCTGAGTAAATATTATTTCTGAAGAAAATCCCATTTAACCAGGACTCATACTTATCCTCACATTAATCAGTTGTCAAGGGATCATCCCTTGGCATGATGAATACATCTTAGGAAGAACAAAATCCAGTAGGAGTTGGAAAGGACAACTTGTACGCTTCTGACGCTGTGTTTTCCAACACAAGCATAGAGAATCTTTACAGAACAGTACAAGTCATGCAGTATCAGAATTCCTTGAAATCTAAAATAGTGACTTTATACTTTAACATGAACAGCTTTTCTAGAGTTGGTTTAGATATCTAATAACCCTGAGAGACTAGGAATAGTTAAGATATTTTAATGTCCTATTCATACCCTTGTAATCAACATCCTGTAAGAAACTTACTGGAAAAAAATTCTTCTGTTAAAATATTATTAATGGCAAAAATAATTTTTAAAAATTCTTAAGGATTTAAGAAGCAGAATTTCAGTCCCAGTCTAAAAGTCCTATCAAAATCCAGCATTTAGTGAAACTGATGAGATCCATACATGGAATCAGCTTGGAGATCTTTTGCACCCGTGTACACTGCACCAACTGATTTAAATCTCATTACACACTATGCTGATAGATCATTTTTTTCTCCCAGTTTTTATGTATGCACTCATCAGTCTCTCCTTCTAAAATTTCCTTTAACATTGAGCAAGGC
>JAVCKT010035261.1:0-15585 GCA_032273925.1 Rhynchotus rufescens | reverse complement strand
CTGTATGTGTACCAAAAAAAAAAAAAAAGTATAATTTGATCCTATATGAGTGGGTGGGGGAGGGGGAGGAGAGGGAGGAGGGAAAGTTGAAGTGAGATGATGGATTAGATAATCTCTAGAGGTCCCTTCCACCCCAGCCATTCTGTGATTCTATGATTATGATACTAAACTTAACTATGTATTAATTGCAATTACTGAAAAGGATAAAAATGTAGATGATTTATAATGCTTTTTAGATTAAAAAGAACACATGCAAAGAATGTTAAATATAATTTAGGACATGGATATAAGCTTTATCAAAAGCCAGGGTAACTTGGATTTGAATTTCTTTTTTTTTTTTTTTTCAAGAAAATTCATAGTAAAGCCTGATAAAAAAACAAACAAACAAACAAACAAAACCCTACACTTATATGCTTGCCAAAAATAGTGATGTACAACTGAATACCAATAAAGGAAGTAAAACTGTTCTTTGATGAAATACCGCAAGGCTGGTCCCAAAGAAGAAGAAAAGAATTACAGCAGAGCAAATAGGAAAATATGAATTGTAAATTATAATGTTCTCCCTAGAGGGTTAGTCTTCTGCAGATGGGTCTCCAAATGACTTCTTTCTTGGGATAAAATTGCCACTTGTAAATCAACTCTGGTAAGAATAAAAGTGAAGAAGCTAAAATATTTATTCCCTTGGTTTTTACACTTACATAGCTTTTGGAGGTTAGAAATCTCATGGCTGCCATAATACTATTGATTTTTTTTTTTTTTTTTACCAACCAGAACTGGAAAGGCATAGTTTTTCAATCTGAATTGCAGGTTCACCACAAGAGATTTATTCCTTTGGACATTTGCAAAGAATTTGGACCAACCGATTATTTGTAAAAGGATGTTTCCTACTCAAAGGCTGACATTCCTGAATATGTTGTTAGATACTGAGATTCTATTATCCTGAAATTTTTGGAGGAGTTTGATGTTTGATAGGACTGCTACAAGACTTTGAAACTTAATTGTCAATGACTTAAATGGAAATTAAATATCCAGGCACATCTGAGAATATTGTATCATTAGATAATTAGAGAAACCTCTTCTGAACTGTGACATATGTGGACAGGATACATAGCAGACAGAACTGGTAAAAGGACATGAAGATGGAAGTAGCACAAATAGTTTATAAATTCCCAGTGGTCAAGATAAAGAAAACTTACCTTTCTTTGACCTAAAGTTAGACCCTAACCTAAATGTACTACCTAAATGTAGTAAAAGTTTTGGCAGGTGTATCGTTAGGCTTTAGAAAATGTATAAAACACCAATGTAAGCATATGGATATATACATTTGTAACTCGAACCTGAGTTTTTGCCTATTTGTGAATCATTTTTGCAAAGCTCTTGATCAAGTCAGGAAATAGAGATACTTTGCCACCAAGCACATCTCTTGTAAGGATAGATGCCTAACCTTAGACAGACATGATTTCCCTTAGGTACCTATCTCTCCTTAATATTATATACCAACCTGGTGACCTCTACATTGCCAAAAGCACTATACCTGGCCTCCCAGTGTTGAATGGCTTTCATCTGTCATTACTACCCTATATCCTATACCTACCCCCTACCTAACTTTACTTACACTGCATAGAACATGGCCCAGTAGCTTTTGGTTCCCAAGTTTCTAAAAATTCATCAATATTTTTTTCTTTTTTTTCATCCTCAAAATTCTTATCATAGAATATGTTGTTTCAGAGTCCTCCAGAAAGTTTCTGGAGGAGAAAGTAAAAATCTGTATCACACATCATATAAAATAACATATATATTGGACATTGTATGAGGGTACAAGGAAAAGCTTGAAGACTCAAGATCTCTTGGGACAGTGAGTACTGAAGTGCAAAGAAGGCCAATTCAGTTGGTATTTTGTCCAAATTTTCTGCAAAGAACAGTACAGGGAGGAAACTATCCTTAAAATTCCCAGATTGTTGTTCATAGAGATAACAAATTTGTTTTCTCCAAAAGAACTTTGGTGCAAGTTAACAAATATAAACTGTGGCAATAAGGGAGCCAGAACTTACAACAAACAGAGTCATCAGATTATTTGAAAGTATGTGGCAGCACATTAAGATAGTTGCTGTATAGTTTGTTTTTAGTTGATTTACCCAAGCATTTTTTTTTGGTCACAAGGCATATGTTCTTTGTGTCAGGGATCAGCCTATCAGCTTATCTCTGAAGAATACTTAGTTCGGGGAGACCAAGGAAAATAGAATCGGTGTTAATAACATTGTTTTGTTTTAGTTATTTTGAGTAAAAAGATTGATAAGATTATTGAAAGATATTTGACTTTAATTAAACTCCAAAAGAGATTTTAGGAAGTCCTTTTACTCAAGTTTTCTTTCTGTGGCCCCAAAACTATATTGCTTTTGCTGTCTGAATTTTCTTGATCATTTTAGATTTAGTGAAAGTTTGAGGTTTTTTTTTTTTTTTTTTTTTTTTTTTTTTTTTTTTGTACTGGAAGAACACTGTACTCTGAATACAATTACCTTCTGATTTCTCTCTTTTTTTGCCTTTGATGTAGACCTACAACTTAGTTCATTACAACTAATGCATTATATATTATATATAGAGAGAAAGAATAAACAGATTCCTTTTACTTGTCTTCTACTTAGATGAAGTTTTTCTCTGCTTCTCCACTCCTTGACTTTGATGAAGGCTAAAGAAGAAAAGCAATCTCTACAACAGTAGAATTGGAGAAGATTCTAAATGGAAAATTGTGCTGAAGGAATAATTCGTTATGTACACAAACGAACTACAGCCTGTCAAAGGTACTCTCTAATATCCTGGCCCTTAGAGGTGGATTGCCTATTATTTAGCCATCTGCATCTGAGTTCTTACCCTAGGCTTCCGTTACAATCAACAGAGTTAAAAAAAGGATGTCTATATGATAGGTTTCTAAAGTTAGATGAGAAGAATCTTGCATTGGCTGCCACCTCCTGAAGGTAGATATTTGCATTCGCCTTAAATATTGCCATGCTGTTACAGGCATGCTGTATATTTATGATGTGAACTCATTCAAAGCACTGTGTTGTCTTCTTGAAGACTTTAAACTTTCTAGTTTTGTAAGATATGATACCTCCTTTAAGATGTTTTGTATTTGGACTCTAATCAAATAGGCAAGATATAGACTTAGGCATCCAGCTACTTTTGCAGTCTTACTCATCTCTGCCTCTGTCTCAACATAACTGCAAGAATAAATTTTACATATTTAGGTACATAAAAAATAAAATAATTTCATTCATCTTGTTTGTTTGCTCACTGAGGTCATTAAGTCATGCAAGTTGTTTTACATTATTATTGATATGTGTAAGAAAAGTGCATTTATAAAGTGTCAGAATACACAGAAAGTAAAATTATGTACTTTTATGTACGTAAAAGTAGACTATTTTTGAAATCTGAATCCAAAGTTTTGGACAGAGCATTAGAAAAGTCATATGCATCAGAATTAGATGTGCAGATTGCTAGGAATTTGAAAAATCAACAAGACAATATCTTCAACTTCAATAAGTACACATTAGAATAACAAATTTAAAATTCATGTTTACTATCATTTGCCTTCATAAATATGTACAGCTCTGAAATCTTTTTGATTTTTTTTCCTGCTAGAAACTACCTTTTAGTTTAAGTGTCACTGACGGTTATATAAAATGCATTTTTTTTTCCATAGCTTTATGGAAAATAAATTTTATTCATCTTTGTCATGCAAGAATGAAAAAAAATGTATAGAGATGAAATTAATTAGGGCATAACCCAAAATAAATATGCATCTGAAGAAACAAAATTTGGATTCAAATACTAAAGATAAATAGCTAATAATACCAGACCTCAAAATTTTAAGAAATTACTCAGTAGTGTTCGCATATCTTTGTTAGTAGAAAGAAAAAATTACTTAGGGAGATTTAGCTACTTGAATTCACCAGAACTTAATAATTATGAGAACTTTGACAAAATGCCAAAGAATTAATCATTAGTTACTCTTTTGTCCTGGATTTACAGTATATTTTTTTCTAATTACTTCTGATGTTTAACTATCATGTTAAGAGTTGCTGTAGAAACAAAGAATTTGAGGGAACATCTGCTTTTCAGATTTTCTTTCCAATAGACAACAACATCTATTAGAACTCCCAAACAAAAGTTGGTATTCTTGGCATTTCTACACAGAAGGATTGACCTGACACAGAAAAGCCCTGGAGAAGTGACCCTGCCAGTTTAGCATTAAAGAGCTTGTGAAATGGCTTTTGTTGTCACAGCTGTGTGCACCACAGCTCATGCAGGAATAATATGACTAAAATTCTGACTTTGCTTCATCTTAAACTTGTAGGATAACATCATGGATAACTTAACTTGTCTCTAAATGTAATACGTATAGAAGACAATAGGGTCATTCCATTCTTTATTAAGATTTATCAAACAAGATCTTCACTAAGGCTGGATGTGTGGACACTGATATTGCATGATATGGTATGATATGATATGGCTTTATTAAAAGAAATTTTTGTTTCAGTAAGCTTCTTAAAATAATAAAAAAAAGAATGAGTTTATTTTGTTTCAAAATTAAAAATCATATTTTTTCCAGTTAGAAATATGTTTTTCACTAACATCTGTATATGGATAGCAAACAAAAAATATTTATGCATTATTCAAAAAACAGGAAATTAATCTGATTCATTTTGTCTTTGTTTCTTCACTTCCTATAAAATTTCTACTTTTGTAATTTGAGAAACAAAAGGCTATTTTGAAATCTGCATTGATTAGAACTTTCCTTCTCAGTTCCAATCTGAATCCAATTGTCAAATAGGAAAAACACACAGTAAAATAATATGATCAGGAGCTTGGTGCTAGAAAAAAACTTTTTTATTATTATTATTATTTGTCTGATTTGTGTGTTTTCAGAGGTATATGCAAGGATTCCTTCCATTCAGGGCCAAGAATTATTAATTTAATATCTTTAAAATTTCCAGTGTATGATAATTCATATTGCTACTTTTGGAAGAGTAGAATGAAAATGAAAATGTAGAAGATGAAGATGTAGAAGAAATAAGCAGAATTATATAGATATGAGAAATAAATAGTGAAGTTAATATCAAAAAAAAAAAAAAAAAAAAAAGACCAGTGAAGAATGAACTGTTGAAGATAAGAGCTGATATAAAATGGAAAAAAGTTCATCTTTTTTGGAAGAGGGATAAATGTGTCCCTAATGGTTCACTTAAAGTTATTATTATTGCTTTGGATAAACTCTAAAAAAACATATGTCATGAAGGTCAGAGCAAGTAACATTTAACTAAACACAGATGATCTTCTAAATGGAATATACAAGTAATTATACAAAAATTGTCTAAATAAATAAATTAGATAAAAATTTACTACACTGTAATGGTTGAAGACTGATGGTGAGACTGGTGATTATATCTTATAGCTTTGACAGTACTTGACAGTTGCAGTTCTCTCGGGGGTTCAAAACATTCTTTAAAGAGGCTAGTTGTTTCTTATAAAATTCTAGAAAAATAGTAAGAACAAAGCTATTGTACATTTTATTCAAGCATAAATTATAGGGCTCAGCTGGGTAAAATTCTATGGGGTTACATCACAGGTCAGACAAGATGATCTTATGATCCTTTCTCATCCTGTATCTCTGAGTCTATGAATAATGTACAAAGAATTGTATATATTCAAGTCAATTGGAATAGCCAACAGCCTGAATCTATCTGCCACCCCTTGTCTAGATTCATGACAGAAGATGAAGGATCAGCAAGGACTTATTGAAACTAAATTCTTCAATCTCCTTATCACCTGAATTCGTTTCTCTTACTCTATTTTTTTCCTTCTGTTCCACAGTAGAAAACTGCAAAATCCTCCTTTGCCAAAGTCTATAATCTCTGATTTCTTTAACCCTTTACTGTTCTTTACTGTCGCAGTTCAGTGAATTTATGAAGCTTGTCACTCCTTCGCTCTGTTTATCTTATGTCTTCTTTGCAGAGCAATTTTTTGCTAACATTTTGCTAACATATTTGCTAACATTTGCTAATATATTGATAATATCCCATGTATAAAATAAAACTGAATAATTTTGTAAGTAACTCGATCTTTTAGGTAGTCCCACTAACTTCTGTGAGTAAAATTTTACATTTCTATAAGTATTTCTCTTTGTTCTCTAGTAGATAGAACCAAGAGTAAAAAATGCTCTTAACTGGAAAATTCTGTGAATGAAATTGAAAATGAGCATAATAATATATTCTACATACTTATGGAAAGTGACTTTTTGATTGGGCGGTATTATTTACTCACATGGACTTTAATAGTGCCAGTAGATAGTATTGAGCACTCGAATAGTGCTCAACAGATACCAGTAATGTTGCATGTTTCATTAAAAGAATAAATAAGGGCAAAATAAATCTATAGCTTTTTGAGTTCTTACTGGCAATATACTTCTCTCTTTCCTATGTTCAGTAATGGCAGAATAATAAGAAATCCTTTTTTTTTTCTCACTGGTCTAAGCATTTAAAGACTTTTTTATAAAACTTTGTGGAAATACATATTTGTATCTAAAACTTGCATCTGGAACATTTAGATGTGTGGTTCTTCAAACTGCTAGGCGATGAATCCCTCTACTCTTTAGAAGATCTAGAAGTCTTCCATAAAATCCTTTTCTTCATATGTACTCTTACTTTCCTCTCTCCTTGCCACAGCTATGCAATGCATGGGAGGCGTTCTTTGCATCTCTTCGTGGCAGGGTTGCTGCATTATGAGCTGGGATAAAATCAGACATGAATCTCCTCTCCCATCTCAGTAATCCTGAGTGCAGCTATACCTCTTGGCCTCCAGGTAATCATCCAGAGAAGGACAGATATCCTGTAGGTTATGCTCGTTATTGTCATCCCTATGCAGAAATCTCAAATACCTCAGAAAAGACAAATTGCTGTTATGTACCCCTGTTGTCTGTTTAAAGCCTCTATGTGAGGCCACATACAGATATTCACAGGAAGTTATTTATGTTTTGGGTTCCTTCACAGATGGAACTGCAGGGCAGCATTCACATTACTTTTTTTTTTTTTTTTTTTTTTTCTTTTTTTCATATACAAGTGCATTAGGATGAGGATGGATGCTGAACTAAAAGACACAATTTCCCTACAGGTATTGCATGAGGAGGTTCACACTCTATGACCAGCTGAGTTGTAGATGTAAACACAGTGGTTTTCTACCTTTGTTGAAGAAAAACTGCCATCTGAAATGCTGTAAGTGCTCTCCCTAAAAACAATAGCCACATACCTGGCTATGCTTATGAACAAAACATGAGTAAGCAAACCTATAAGAGTCAAAATTCATTTTCAGGGCTTGATGAGTTTTATTGAACTGCTGATATATCCTCTCTGTGATGTAGGTATTCCTAGAACTATCTCAGAATTGGTCCCTCATTTTTGATAATTAATAGGAAATTTGCCTGTGAGATACAATATAATTAAGAGAATTTATGTACTAAAATAACACTGTGTAAATTAGATTCATTTCTTTATCAAGAGGATTTTTCCTCCTAACTTCGTAAAAGCTTTACTCATCTTTGCCCTATAACTCAATTACTTACATCCACTTGTGAAGCTCTTGACCTTAAGGGAATAGACTAAGCCACTCCCTCGAGATCCTTTTCCAGTAGTTTAAGTAATGAGGAGTCAGCAAGTGTAATCATGAAAAGAAAATTATTTTCATCAAGAAAATATGTGTTTATGCTTGTCATAACGATCTTTATACCAAGTATCCTTTAGAGATATGCAAAAAGTTGTTCATAATTAAAAAGTAAGACTGGAAATTTATGTTTTTTTTTTCCTAATGCACACATAAACTCTATCTTCAGAAAACTCATACAGAATTATAAATCTTATTTTAATTCATTTTTTTTCTTGTCTCTAGGTAACCAATATTTGATTCTTTTGGCCTTCCCCTGGCTTCCTACAGGGAATTAGGTAATTAGCTCACTGAGCCACTCTTAATAATTATTCTAAAGTCACAGACATTGGGGCAGGTATCAGAGGGAAAAAAAAAAAAAAAAAAAAAGCCATATACAGCTTTTAAAAATTACAAATAAAATTAGAAATTCCCACCTAGAAAAGCAGTCCTCAGCACCTTGGGGAGAAAAAATAATGAAACAAATGCTAAGGGGAAAAAAACTCTCAAAGGCTTAATAATGTCTAAAATATAAACATTAATTAGTATGACTTTATGAATAACACCCAGCATTGATTTATTCTTAAGGCATTGAAAGGAAAGTTCCTACTGATTCATAAGGAAAATGAGAACTCATAAGACTGTGAAAGCTTCCAAAGTGACAAGGAGATTATAGCCCTGCTGGAAGAGATTTGTTTTCTTACTCCAAAGCAAGAGTATTCATCACTTTAGGGAGGATCCTTTCCCAGTAGAATTTTATAACTCCCAGGAAAGTTTTTGTGAGCTGTGTTTCCTTCTGGTGCAAAGGGCAGATAGTACACTTGAAAGAATGTTGTTGTAGGCAGTCATGCCCCAGACAGGAGCAGGCACCCATAAGTGAGAGCCACCACTGATGTAACGAAAAGGAGACTGAGATAGAATATTATACATTCGGCCAATGATAGAACTAGTAGCAGAGAAACGCTAAAAAGTCTAAGTGGTATCTTGCTTTGATATTGTAAGACTGGTGGGCCTATATGAAGTTATAGTGTTTAATGTAGATGGTACCAAGATGTGTGGCTCTTTGAGGCAAATGTAGAACAAGTGGAATAAATAGGCTAGAGCTTTATAAAACAACCAGACCTTTAGTTTGTTTATCTGTTCATTTTCTCAGACATGCTGTATTAAAAAGAAAAAAAAAAAAAAAAAGGAAAATATCTGTAAATATTTTATGCACAAAAATGAGTTGTTTTAAGTCAGAAAGGACAGAGAAAAGCATCATTTTGGAGACCTGAGACACCAGTATTTGCTCTTTTCTTGGCCAGTCTTTATCGGAGCTACCATTGATCTAAAAGGAAAAATATATATATGTAAATTATGGAACATCTGCACTCTCTACGGTATTCTATTTCTACATTATTTGCAATAAATTGTAGCTCTAGTATTTTTCCTGTATCGTGTGGCTGTTCCCAAGATTTAGCTTGATATAAACTACAATAATTTTCTCACAGAACACAGATTTAGAATCAGTATTGATCAATAATCTAAAATAATTGAGCAAGAAAACTGCAATATGAATTGGAGCATTACTTCAGAAATATGGTCAACACTTTCCCAAAAGAGAAGTCAAACAAAGGGGAAGTTAAACAAAAGGAAAGTCAAACAAAGCCTTCAAATGGGAAGAAAACAAAACTAATTCATCATTTAGACTAACTGTTGCATCTTATCCTCTTCGCATGATAGTAATATTATGAATGAATCACAGGGATGCATAAAAATATTCACACACAAAGGGTTTAGCTTTGTTACTACAGAAAGAGTGAGGACTAGTAGTGGCCATACTAATGATTTGAAGGGCTTTAATGAATTCCCATATACCATGGCTAAGTTTGTTCTGTCAGTAATGCAAAAAAAAAATCAGCTGTATATCCTTGAGAACAAAACTATGTGCTTGATCCAAAGCCATATGAAAACTCCAGTTGCCCTCTGAGTTTGGATCAGGATTGATCAAGGACAGCACCTTTCTTTTTTCTTCCCTTCTTCCTTTTTTTTTTTCTTTTTTTGTTTTTTTTCCTTCCCTTCTTTGAAATCTTAGCTCACTCCTGGAATCACAGAATGGTAGAGGTTGGAAGGGACCTCTAGAGCTAACCTAGTCCAACTCCCGTGCTCCAGAAGGGACACCTAGAGCACAGGGGCACAGAGGTTTTGAAGATCTCCAGAAAGAGATTTGAGGGTGTGTTTTGAAGATCTCCAGAGAAGGAAACTCCACAACCTCCCTGGGCAGCCGCTTCCAGGGCTCTGTCACCCCCAGAGTGAAGAAGTTCTTCCTCACATGGAGATGGAACTTCCTGTGTTGTAACTTATATCCATTTCCCCTTGTCCTGTCACTGGCCACCACTGAAAAGAGCTTGGCCCCGTCCTCCCTACATTCTCCCTTCATGTACTTACACATGTTAATCATATTCCCTCTCAGACTTCTCTTCTCCAGGGCTAAACAGGCCCAAGGGAGGCTGGACTGGATCTCTAGAGGTCCCTTCCAACCTTAGCCATTCTGTGATTCTGTGATATATAAAATGACGTAATTATTTTAAAATGTCCATAATATATAAGAAATGACTTATGTGCTTTTCTACTACTGTAGAAAATGCTTTGGTTCTGAATTTCTGGAATTAAAATAACTAATTTCCAGAAATATAAAAAACTATTAGAATTATCCATTGTAGTCATAAGTATCCTAAGCAAAGGAAGTCTTTCAGTAGAGCTTAGAAACTGGAACAAGGCCATGAGATTAGTCTAAGTCAGCACAGGTACAAAAGGAATATTTCTTGTGCAAAAGTGCTGTTTGTCTGCACTTTTCTCCTTGCCACACTGGTACATTTTTTCCCTGGGAATAATTCTCAGAGATTGCCTGCTTAGACTCAGACAAGTGGTTCATCTTTTCCCTCCTGCTTTCTTCCTGTGAACTTTTGCAGACATTTCTGCCAAAATGTGCCCTCCCTATGGATCAGCTTCTTGCTTTCACTGTCAACCATCAGTACTTAGTTTCAACTGAAAATACTATCTTTCATATCAATGAATTGATAACATTAGTACAGGAAGAATATATGTCTTAACTGGATTTTATGAAGACATTTTTTAAAAAAATAAAATTGTGCTTTGGAACTAAATTCAAATTGACTGCACTACAAAACCTAAAAACAATGTAGGAAAAAGAAAAAAAGAGAAAAGAAAAAAGAAAAAAAGCTAAAGATTTAGCTGCTGTAAAGTTTCATTGTTATTTACTTATCTCTTAACAACAAAGTCCTTACCATGGATGAATCATGTTTCCATGAGTCTCAAGCAACATCTCTTTCACAGATAAAACACCATCTTACAGTTCTATGACACTAGGTTTTCCAGACAGCTAGCAGAGGATAATATATAATAAGACAATATATATTAATCTGTGACATTTCTGTTAAACTTTCTCATATGTTTCCCTCGATACTGAGAATCATAGCATAGTTTTAGAGAGCAATATAAGAAAAAAACTCATTTAAAGTGGGAAGCTGATTGTTTCAGCACATCAAGAGTGTGTGCCACAGGTTATCTTCAGATTTAAATTTTTTTCGATTTTGTATTTTTTTCACAGGTCACTAAGACTCATAAGCAAATAAAAATGTACATATTTCTTTAAAAATGGAGATATAAATAAATAAATGAACAAAAACACCTCAAAAATGTCAACACATCTCATTTTAGAGATTAAATAGAAATACAAAGATATAATGAATACCCCATGGTATGCACGCACACACACACACAAAAAGATAACAATTTAGCATTAACATGACAGATTATTTATTTTGTTATTCTGACAGCCAAATAAGTATAAAAACAAAAAGAGGACAAAGAACTCTGGAAAATCAGGAAAAATAAATAATATACTTATTCAGGGTCATTGAGCTTAGATGTGGCAACACTCCTGTGGGTCCCTCAGATTTTTAAGGAACTTTCCTAATTAAATAATGGATGAAGGCAAGCAATTGCTTGCAGAGTATATTTTCTATACACTAGGGTTATTCTTTTTATAGTTTTATACTGCTCCCAAAGTAGTATAAAAGTATAAGGAAGTCAAGAGACAGGCATGAAGGAGGTCTAATTTAAAATACCTTTGAGACGTATTTTCAGAAACATTTAATGATTCCAATGAAGATTGCTTGATTCCAATGAAGACTGTAGAAGATCAAGTATTATTTTCTGAAAGGACAGATGAAATTTGGAAAATCCAGCCTCAGGATTAATTTTTTTTTTTTTTTTTTTGCTTGATTGTTTTATTTTCTAAATAAAAAAAAGGAAAAAAAAAAAAAGCACAGAAATGCAAACGTATGTGTGTGCTATCCATTTCCATAGGAGCTAGAATGTATATGTGAGAACATCATGTGAGATCTGAGCTAGTTGCAGTCAGGCCTTAATATAAAGCTATGCCCATGGTGAGGAGCGAGGTAACTATGCCGGTAGATGCCACTTCCGGACAAAAAAACAGGCTCACATCAGGGCACCAAGGATATGCAGGTAGTATCTTATACTACTGCTTAAAGACTAGCAGATGGTAAAGACTAGATGGTAAATACAGACTTCTGTAAATAAAGGTATTAATTGACAAAATCTTATTTCACTCAGTAATTAGATCAGACAATTCACTATTTCACTGTCTTGTGAACAGTCTCGTTGTATGAAACATGGTCAGCATATATGAGATGATAAAAGAATTACTTGTTTCTCTTAGGTTTCTAAAGCAATGCATTTTTAGCACCATTCCAAATACAACTGAAAAAGATGGCTTTGAGGCACTGTATTTCATTATATCTCCTATCTGTCAGGTGGTAGGAAGGATACTTTCTTTCCTTTTACTACAGGCATTTTGCCAGCGACATTTCTAGTCACTGTAGCGATGATTAGTTCATTAGGAGATCTCAAGTTTGGAGATGGGCAAACCATAGCTTTTCCTACTTGACTTGGCCTAGGCCATATCAAGTATTCCTTGATAGCAGGAAGAGTATCAAAGATGTGGTAGAAAAACAGAAGGTATCAGTCATTCTGCACTGTAAACGTCATCCTCAACATCTTCATCTTCAGGAAAAAGGATTATAAGACTTGGCAGACTTTTCTACTCTTCTTTCTACTCCTTTTATTTTTCTTGTTCTATCTCCTCTATCTTTATTTTTTTTTAATTTTTCCTCTTCCTCTTTTTTCTAGACAGGGCAGATTTGGCTCTCATCCTTCACACTCAGAGTGAAAAAAATCAACTGCTTTGCATGAGAAACCTTTGTGTTTTGCAGTTCACGAATAAGAATCTAAATTTGCTCGAAATTTAAAAATTTAAGACCTCTAGGACTCTTGAGCTTTTGCTTATCCCTTCATTTTGTGACATAGCTTTTTTCCCAATATTACTTATCTTCCTTCTTTATTAAATCAAGTCACATTGGTGGTACAATCCTGCTGTCACTCAAGTTTAGCTCTTTGATTGTGCTGGTAAGCCTGAGGTACTAACTTAAATCTTTACTCTTGGTAGTGTCTCGTGTTAGCAGTCAAGTCATCAGACTAGCTTTAACTAAAGCTTTGGAACCATATGCTATGGAAAGAGTTGCAAAACAAGTGTGTGATTATCCTGACTTTAGGAATTGCTTTCATGTAATCACTATGGGTAAAACAGTAATCTCATGTGATATTCTGAAATACCCTGAGATATCTTTTTACTCTCTGACAACGCAAAAATATTTCACATATAACTCAGAGAACACAAAAAAGTGATTTTTTTTTTTTTTAATATTTTTACAAGGGGCTTAAAATTGTATAAGGTCTAAATTCTTTAAAATATTATAGATAAAACACCAATATACCTCAAACTGAGAATATTGTAGTAAAAGTATGAGAAAAAGTGAAAAATGTTTTTTTTTCAAACTCCTTGCTTGACACTAGTGACCTTTTCAGCATCATACTGGTTATAAAGTAAACTCAATCAGAAAGGAAAACAAATGTGCTTGAGTGGATGTGCAGTGCACATCTGTGTCTGTGTCTGATGTTCCTAAAGATACAGATGTACCCTTGCTTAATTTTGCAGTATTATTGTTCCTAAATGTTTTTATTAACTAAACTTCCTTGCCTCAAAGTTTCAGACTGTTTAGCTGAAAGGAATACTATTGGAGGATATTTTGGTGCCCTCTTCTTCCAGAATATTAAATACGCATTAATACTGAGTCCAGATCTTAATCAACAGAGTTAGACATTCCACCACAGAACTATAATTAATCTACAACTTCTTGTCATTTTACTGGGGTATCTTTTTATGATTCAGAGATCTATTTTGATATTAGGCATTGCCCTACCATCTGCAAAGAAGAACTTGAAGTAGCATGCTTAAAGTGGCCTCAAAATAGAATGCTTTTACATTTTTTTATGTCATTTACATATTTTACATTATTTTTCTCCCTAGACTCTAAAGATAGACCTTTTTTCCTATCATAGTAGAAAAAATGTAGTGTCTTTTGTAACTCTTTTGAAAGATTCAGTTGATCATATATCATTTCCCTTCTTTCTCCCTTTACAGTCCTTACACCTTTCCTGAAACTACCTTTTCTTCTTTCTGCACAGTATGCTAAGTAATGTTTATGATTTGTCCACACTTATTTCAATATAATAAACATTAATTACACTATCTAGAAAATTACACAACCTGACACAGGGCTTATGGTTCTCCATAAATTTTTTGATAGACTATTTGTCTTGATCCACTTCCCGGGCTACCTGGGACCCTGGGAAAGGCATATCTGACAAAAGAGTTCCAACAGGAACCTTAAAAGGAATTTATTCAGAGATTAAGACCAGTACTTTTACCTTAAAATATATGATCAACAAGTTATAATAATTAAATATAGTAACTGACAGTGTTTTTTATTGTTTCTTTTATTTCACTGATATTGACACCTGCTGAAGCCTTTTTCAGGCCCCTCAGCGAGATTTGGTAGATCCAAAATAAAAAAGGAAATCAGATTTTAAGTAACTGATACTTTTAATTTTGGGGTTAAAAGTACACTGTTTGTACGACAAGACTTAAAAGACAGAAGTCACATAAGATATCTATGTTTGGGAAACTGAATCATATTTGAAAATCTGCATGATTCAGCCAGTACTGAGTCAGCTAAATCACTCTTCAGCCTACACTGACTGTAACAAGAGCTTAAGTGCGTGGCTTTTATACAGATGACTTTGTCAGACATTTCACAATATTATATGTATATTCACCTCTGGACGGGAATTTCTCTGTTAGTTTTCATTCAACGATTTCTTTGAGTTAGTTATGTTGCATTGATGATTAATGAGCTACCTAATTAAAAATGAGTCTTTTATCTTCATCACACAGTTAACTGCCATATGCATTTCTGATGTAAGACAGGATAAAGGAAAATATTACACTTTTGTTTTGCAGAAATTCCCTGAGTGCTTTGATGTAACATTAATTCCTATTTATTATTTGTTTTTTAAGACTGTGCCTTCAAATCTGTTGTGAAAGTACTGAGTACATCTGACTTTTTTTTCTACCTGTCTCGTACATACTACAGAGTCTTAATCCATGAGAAGATCATCTGATAGTAATATAACTTGAAAGACTGAGGAGTTGGGCCTGTTCAGCTTGGAGAAGAGAAGGCTGAGAGGGGATCTGATTAACATGTATGAGTTCAGGAAGGGAGAATGTAGGGAAGAAGAGGCCAGGCTCTTCTCATTGGTGGCCAGCGATAGGATAAGGGGAAATGGGCATAAGCTGAAACACAGGCAGTTCCATCTCCAGGTGAGAAAGAACTTCTTTCCTGTGAGGGTGACAGAGCAGTGGAACAGGCTGCCCAGGGAGGTTGTGGAGTCTCCTTCTCTGAAGGTCTTCAA
>JAVCKT010035256.1:21734-40980 GCA_032273925.1 Rhynchotus rufescens | reverse complement strand
CCTAGGACATCTCTTGGATACCTCCTTTTTTTTTCCCTCCAGGTTAGCAACAGATTAGAGATCCTTTTAATTGGTAAAGGTTTGTCTACTTAAGCTTTGTTTTTTAAATAGAAGATTTCCAGAATGGACTGGAACCCATTCATTAGGGTTTCATTAGGACCAGCACCGGGTGTCGAGGCTTTTCCTGCAGAGGATGAGGATTAACAAGTAGCTTCCTGCCTTCTGTGGGGGAATGCAGGTGTGCTGTGGATCTCCTGTCACAAAATTCTTGAGATGACCACCAAAACTAGGCATGGCAGAGGTGATTATATCCTCATTTAGGGGAGAAAATTCACTTTGTTTAATTTGGCTCGTCAACTGTCCCATAGATTACCTGGAACCCATACTGCAGAGCTAGAAGCAGATGATTTATCGAGATGCAGAACCTTTACAGCTGCAATCTCAATAGAGGGGGGCTGTCCGAGCGTGCTGGTTGCAGCTTTAGCACAGTGCAGAAAAGGAGAGCTTTCTTCAAAGCAGTCTGGTATTAAAATGGGAAAGTTTTCAGGCCTTACTCTACCACAGTGCACTGCTTCTCACTTTAATGTGTCCATGTTAGAAGCAATTACAGAGTGAGTATTTCAAGGCTCCTTCTGTCAAGCCACTGCTGCCAGGTTTGCAACCACTATTAAACTAAAGTCTGTGCATATCTAGAAGAAAATTCTTACCACTGATATGCTCTAGAGACAAGTTAGTAAGATTTAAGTACCTCCTGTATTGTGCATTTAAAAAAAAATATTGCCTTAAATGAACACGTGCTGAGGGCAATTAAGGATTTCCAAGAACCTTAAGCAATGTATTTTCCTCATCTTTACTTAGATAACTTTATTTCAATCTGAATTGTTTTTAAATAATGTCATGTTTAAATGGTATAACTGAAGTCTGGTGGCCTTTTGAAAAAATTCACCCCGAGAGAATCTCTCTTTATTGTTTCCCTTCTGTCTAGGTATTAGTTCTTGCTCCAACAAGAGAGCTGGCAAACCAGGTTGCCAAAGACTTCAAGGACATCACAAGAAAACTCACAGTAGCTTGTTTTTATGGAGGAACCCCATATAATGGGCAAAGTGAGTGGCAATTTTGACCAATAATTGAAAAAGGGCTTGGCTGGCATTCACGGGGAGTTCAGTAGCTCATTACATACAGTTTTCAAATGTATCCTCACTATCCTTGTCTGCCATGTACTTGAAACCAAAATAATAGAGATTGTGCTCCTTGTGTGTGTTTACAGAGTATTCCATCTAGGTTCTTGCAAACATTTACACCACCTTTTTTTAAAATCATTACATTGTAGGGCTGTGGGTGGGTATGATTTTGTGTGTGATAATGGGATTGTATGGCTAGAAAATCTGTGCATTTGAGAAGGAGTTCTGGTGAGAAGTTACAGATTTTTAAGAGGTTGTTGCCTCGGTTAACAAGTCTTTTTAATGTACAGGATGCTTACTAGTTGGCTGCTAACTTCTTTCTCCTTTTTTTGTCAGTCGATCTCATCAGAAGTGGCATTGATATTTTGGTGGGCACACCTGGTCGAATCAAAGACCACCTTCAGAATGGCAAGCTGGACCTTAGCAAGGTGAAGCACGTGGTCCTGGATGAAGTCGACCAGATGCTGGACATGGGGTTTGCTGAGCAAGTGGAGGACATATTACGAGTTGCGTACAAGAAGGGTAATCGCAATATTTAAACAAATAGTAAGGAATGTTAGTAGTCATTAGTCTCCTGAAACGCAGGTATGGCTTTTGTAGCTTACAAGGTGGCTTTATTTTGGCAACACTGAACAGGGTGTTTCAGGAAACGTGCTGTGAAGGTAATAGGGAAGGAGACATTGCAAAACCGGGAATTGTTCATAGCTTTGCAAAATTGCAGTCGAGTAACTGGGGATTTTTATAGACCATTTAGACATCTGTCCATAAATTGTACTTGGATCTCTTCTGATGGAAAGGATTTATAGGATCTCTTCTGATGGAAGGGATTTATAGGCTCTTTGCCCTTTGCATCATTTGAAAGAAGGCTGTTTTTTTATGTTCCAGAGAGCTTTTTTTTTTTCCTCTCTCCTCTGTGGTAGTAATTCCACTTTTTTTAATATATTTTATGTATTTTAGATAGGGAGATTTTATTTTTTTTAACTTGCTTTGTGCTAAGCTAGTATGCCCCTATAAGATGCAAGAAGCCAAGGTTTTGAAACACTCTTCTGTGTTTTAAGATTCTGAAGACAATCCCCAGACGCTACTGTTTTCTGCAACTTGCCCACATTGGGTGTATGACGTAGCTAAGAAATACATGAAGTCCAAATACGAGCAGATTGACCTTATTGGGAGAAGAACTCAGAAGGCTGCTACAACAGTAGAAGTGAGTAACCTATCTCCATGTGGACTTCTCATTTGTTTTCTTTTTGGCCTGAAATCACAAGCTGTACTGGCAAAAAGTTGCTTTGAGAGTTATTTTTCAGGTGTGTGACACATTATTCAGACTGTTGCTAGATTTAGGATCTGTTTCTTAACATCCCTCAGTAACTGTATAGGCTTTCAGCCTGTGGGATTTCAGTTCTTTGTTGTTTCTGCTTTCAGAGAAAAGCAGGACCTCAATATATATATATATATCAGAGTTGCAATTGAAAGGAGACATATGTATACAGTTAGCATAGTTTGCCCCTCAAGAAACTCTTTGGTATTTGTGGATTTTACCGTTTCAAATGGACTGAAAGATAATCCTGTACCTTTACGCAAGCCGAACACTGGAATTCTTTTCCACAGCATTTGGCCATAGAGTGTCACTGGTCTCAGAGAGCTGCGGTTATTGGGGATGTCATTCAGGTCTACAGCGGCAGCCACGGGCGGACCATCGTCTTCTGTGAGACCAAGAAGGAGGCAAATGAGCTGGCTCTGAATGCTTCGCTCAAACAGGTACTGGGCCCAGGACCCACAGGGACTGGACAGCATTATTTATCCTTTGTACAGTCAGTCCCAAAAGATGGGAGAAGAGCAGTGGTGGGCCAGCACGTCTTGCTCAGCGTTTGATACGTGTCATACGCTCTCCTCATTAAAATTGAATAGGAGCTGTTTTATTTGCCCTGACACTTCTGCACTAGAGCCACTAAGGACTTGGTGGGTTTGTGGCAGTATGTGGCATTATTCTGTTGTGCTAATAAGTTCCACTTTAGCACGGATGTTTTTTTGAATTCTGAGCTTGTGACTGCCCTTTCTGCTTGTCGGATACTTTAGCTCTACCTCTTGTCCCTCCAAAAAATGCAGTTCAGATCGTCTTCTGCTAGGCTTTACAGGGAAGGGGGAGCAAAGTCTCGTGTTAGTTCTCCGCAAGTTAGTTCACTGCTGCTCTGTATTATTGGTCCAGAAAAGGATCATCCCCCAAAGCAGAAGGTTCTGCAATCATTTGGTGTGACCTGCAGAAGTGTTTTTAGTTGCAAAATGTTTTGAGTTTTACCACCAAATTTTCCCATTGCTGGAATCAAACACCTGTTGTTATTATTTGTTTCAAACTCCTGATCCTGGAATCAAACTCCTGATGTTGTTACTATTTGTTTCATTGACAGGATGCCCAGTCATTGCATGGTGACATTCCACAGAAACAGAGAGAAATCACCTTAAAAGGCTTCAGAAATGGTGCTTTCGAGGTTCTTATTGCAACAAATGTAGCTGCCCGTGGCTTGGATATTCCTGAAGTTGACCTTGTTGTACAGTGTTCACCTCCAAAGGCAAGTCCCTGGGATAAACTGAAATTGTCATTTATTTTCTTGCAGCAGACTGCTTTGTTTCATGGGAATTTACATTCAGATATACCAAGGAAGTAGATTTTCTGTAAAGGCATGTCTAGAATTTTATAATTAAGCTCTTAAGTATTGAACTGTGATTAAAAGAAAAGTATTTTCCATTACCCTAGAAAGGTCTTTAGATAGCTCTGACATCCTTTCCACAGTATTTCTGAATCCCTTTGGAGTATTAGATTGAATTTAGATTAGATTGGAGCTTAGATTGAATTTCATGATGGTTCTAAAATACTCCTGTGACACTTTGCTTCTTTTGAAACTTCAGTGGATCTTTTTACTTCCAGAAATACACGTCAGTAGTGTTTGTTCAACTCTAGACAGCAGATCTGTAGTAGTGTGTTCATAGTAACAAGTTTGGGTATAGAAACCTTATGCATCAATTTTTAGGCTTCTAAATTAGAATTTTCTCTCTCTCAAAATGTGTAAAATACCCAGCAGTGTTAACTGACATAGTTTATCATATTAATCTGAATTTCTCAAGGACGTTGATTCCTACATCCATCGTTCTGGCCGCACGGGCCGTGCTGGCCGCACAGGGATCTGTATTTGCTTCTATCAGAGAAGAGAAGAAGACCTCCTGAAGCAGGTGGAGCACAAAGCGGTGAGTTCTGCCTTGCGCCTCTGTTTAATTCAGTTATTTTGCCCCTGCAAATTTGCCCCCTGTCCCTCTTAGAATTTGCACCTGTGGGCTACTTGTGGCCCTGTGAGTCCTCTGTGGAAATGGGACAGCTGAAAATAATGAGTTTTGGTAAGGATTTAGAAATGCTTTCTGTATCATCCCATTCTGATTTATTGTGAGCTTTCCCATGAGGGCACTAATCTGTTAGTGTCAGCACGGATAGAATCACGGGCGATGAGGAAAGAGACCCTGCCTTTCATTTCAATCTGTGCTTCAATTGATACCAAGTAGTTCCAGATTTAAAAGGCAGGAGTTAAAATACCAGCTTTATTCTTGCTTAAAACTTCATTTAAATGAAGACTGCTGGTGTTTAAATGAAGACTGTTGGTGTTCTACCAACCACCAAGTGAATAGAGGCCTTAGAAATGTGGCTCAGATAGGGTTGAGCTATAGAGTGCTAAAATGATCTTAATCTGTTTTATTTATCTACGTATTGATTTGTTTTTATTTCAGGGGATTACATTCAAGCGTATAGGCGTTCCTTCTGCCACAGAGATAATCAAAGCTTCAAGCAGTGATGCCAAGAAGTAAGTGTCGTAAATGCTGTCTGGAGCTCCTACCAGCAACGTTGTTAATGTAGTTTTAAGGGATCGGGCCTGCAGGCAAGCAGGTCTTTGCTGGTGTTGTGAGAATTACTGCGAAATAAACCTGCAATTTACATCAGAAGAAATGAAGTACCAGTATCAGAATAGGAAACGGCCGTTGTACGAGGAAGCTGATCTCCTCACATGGTGATTCAGTGAGAACATTTAATTGCATAGCAATTTTTCATGTAGTGAGGAGTGTGGAGTTGTTGTAGCCCCATCCTGGGCTTTTTGTTTCTTTGTTTGGCTTGTTTTTACTCCTCCTTCTAAATAAGCAATTTAATCTGCTTTTACTGAGAGCAAGAAACGCCTGGCCTCAGCCTGTGGTGGTATTGTAGTGGTTTACAATGGCAAGGGGTTCTCAGATTTGCTGACATCTGTTTTGTGGATGTTTGTTCGTGGCCTTCAAAATGCTGATATTTTGGCTCCTCCCATTGAATGTAGTGATTAAACTTCTCCAGTGTCTCGTGTGTCCTCAGTTTGGCACACAGCTTTGAGGCCTGGATCAAAAAAGTGGGTGTTCAGCATCCTTGAAAGAGTTGAGTTAGACGAGTGGTAATGAAGCACTAACACTCCATCCAGGGGTTTGGGAGGTAAACAGCCTTGGAGATTGTCTGAAATGTTTGTCAGGTCTTATATGTGACCGCACTGCACACTGCCTTTGGTGTGCTCTTCTCTCAAGCCTTTCCTTTCAACGTTTAGGTTTTTGGAGGCGGTTCCCCCTTCTGCAGTAGAGTACTTCAGACAGTCAGCTCGAGAGCTCATAGAGGAGAAAGGGGCCGTCGATGCCCTGGCCGCAGCTCTAGCTCATATTTCAGGAGCATCTTCCATTCAGCAGCGCTCTTTACTCAACTCAACGGCGGTAAGTAACCTTCCCTCTGCCTTCCCAGCACGGATAAATGAGTGGCTTGAGCTCAGTCCGAGGGTGGCATCTTGTTCTGGGGTTTCTGGGAAGCTGCCCTGGTTTGTGCCTGGCTCCTTCACCTGAATGAGAGAACTGCCTACAGACAGTTAGTGGGTTACAGACTGTCCGTGCGAGTGTAGCCTGCTGTTGTCACCGTGTTTCTGCGCTTGTTTCTCCGCAAGGGCTTTGTGACCATGGTGCTGCAGTGCTCCATAGAGATGCGCACCATGAGCTACGCGTGGCGAGCGCTGAAGGAGCAGCTCGGCGAGGAGGTGGACGCCAAAATCTCCGCGATGCGTTTCCTCAAGGGCAAGCTGGTAAGAGGGCAGAGCCGTGGGGAAGCCGCGGTCGCGTTGTGCAGCAGCCGGGATGGGTGGGAAGCACCAGCGCGGAAGCGTCGCTGCACTCCATCCATCCTCCAGCTCATTCCTCCTTCAGGGAGCTGCGACTGTATCACACGACACCCGTTTAACTGCTGTTTTTACACTGTGCAATATATTCTACGCAGTGTATGTACTGGCTAGGTGTTACGGCATCTGCTTGAACGAAGATACTGCTCCTCATGTGCGCATCATAATAATATGTATAGTGGTTGCCAGAACCTTTATTTTTTGCCTGTAAACCAACAGTAACACCATGTGCTGTTGCATAGGAAGGACTGTCTGTTATTAGATATATTTTTGGGGGAAAACAAATTACATCTTTTTTTCTTGCGTACAGGGCGTGTGCTTCGATATCCCTGTGGATGAACTAAGTAACATACAGGTATGTGTCTTTGTTACTTTTTAAGGTCAGAATTTGCTCTGGGAGAACCTTTAGGGGCGACACGTTAGACAAAGGGCACTGTAATTACAGTATCACAGGCCAGTTTGGGAAGAGGGGTGCGATTTTACCCCTAGCAGAATGCATAGGCATAGCAGCAGTCTTTACAAAACACCTCTGCTGCCCGGCCTTGCCTATAGTTCTCCTCCTCGTGCCGGATGTTTCAGTTGAATTTCCGGCGTGACTTTGCTCGCGCAGTTGAGGGCAGCAGCGTTGCCGAGCTCCCCGTGGCCGGGGCTCCCCCCGAGCTCGCGGATGCTGCAGCCCGTGTTGCGGGGCTGCTGCCTGAGGCTTCCCGTTGCAGGCGCAGTGGCGGGACTCGCGGCGCTGGCAGCTCTCCGTGGCCAAGGAGCTGCCCGAGCTGGAGGAGCTCCCGCACGAGGCGGCCAACGGCGGCTTCGCCAGGTTCGCCGGCGGCGGCTTCAGGAAGAACGGCAGGTTTAGGGGCGGCGGCCAGGGACAGAGCGTTAACCGGCCCTCCCGCTGAGGGCGGCGGGGCTGCGCGGGGTTTTTAGGGCCAAGTAAAGAGAGCAAAAGGACACGCCTGGATTGTCTCCTGCCTGCTTCCCTCACGGCGGGGGGGGGGGGCCGCGCCCCATTGGCCGGCGCGCGTCACGCGGCGGCGGCGGCGGCGGAGGGAAGATGGCGTCGGGCGGCGGCGGCGGCGGCGCGGGGAAGATGGCGGCGGCGGCCGAGGCGTGGGCGGCGGCGCGCGACAAGTTCCGCGCGGCGCGCGCGCTGTCCCGCGTGGAGTCGCGCAAGGACCCCGCCACGGAGCCGTTCCGCTCCAAGTACGCGGCGCGCGCGCTGCTGGAGGAGGTGAAGCAGCTGCTGAGCGGCGCGGCGGAGGGCGGCGAGGCGGCGCGGCGCGCCGTGCTCGAGTACGAGCTGGGCGTGAACCACGCGGACACGGAGGAGCTGTCGGCGGGCGAGGAGCACCTGCTGCGCTGCACGCGCCTGCTGCAGCCGCAGCGCCTCTCGCGCCGCTGCGTGGCGCTCTACGTCCAGGCGCAGGTAGCGCGCAGCGGGAACGGGAGCGGGAATGGGGATGGGAACGGGAGCGGGAACGGGCCTCACGCCGCCCTGTCCCCGCAGAACAACCTGGGCATCCTGTGGTCCGAGCGCGACGAGATCCACGCGGCGCGGGAGCACCTGGAGGCGGCGGAGAGCGCGTACCAGCAGTACATGAAGGAGGTACGCGCGGCCCGGCGCGCTCCCGAGCTCCCGTCGCTGCTAATTCCAGCGTGGGAACGAGCGCATCCCGAAACGTAGCGCTGCGCAAAAACCACCCCTTGAATCCAGCCCGCGGTGCTGTGAAAGCGCCCCGAGTTGCTCATCCGGAACCAACGCCGCGCGGAATGTGGCTGCTCCTTAAGAGCCCGTGCCCTTTCCTTGGAAACGCAGCGAAGCGTCAAGCCGTTGCTTCCCGCAGGGAGCAGAAATGGAGCTGCGTGGTGTTTGCCCTGGGCTTGCTCCGACTGGCAGGACCAACGTGCAGCATTGCACGGGAGGCAGAACAGCCTCTCGTTTTCAGCTCCCCGTCTCAAAAACGTGGCTGTCCAAAGCGCCCCCGCCTTGTGCCTGCTGAACAACCCCTGGAGCTGTCGGTTGGGCTACACGTCAAAGCCTCCCCTTTTTTCTGCCCCCTTTGCAAAGGGCTCGCTTGCCTCGGGGCCGGTCCCTGAGCAAACCAAAGGAACGTGTGTCCTCAGAGAACAGGGCTGTCGCCTGGGGCGTCAGGAGAGCCCCGCAGGCTGCACAGAGCCCCGGGTTCTGAATCCGCAGCTCAGAGCCTCGTGTTGTGAATCCGCAGCGCGGGATCCATGTGCGCTTAGGTTAGAGGGCAGGTCACTCCTGAGCGAGACCCAGCGTGGGGCAGGTCGTATCTTCTGGTTCCCCCTGCAGCACTCTCCTTGTAGCCATGGTAGCCTAACGTTATCGGAGGTCAGAGATCTAGAACGCACATTGTGCTGGAAAGCCTGTCTCTCTGTTTCCACCTTCTTCACCAGTTCATCTGGCTAAAATACTCAAGTCTGTGGAGAACTGTAGTTAATTCTGGGTGTCCAGGTCTCGTACGTGCCCTTCTGAGTGTGTTTATCCTGCTGGCTTCCTCAGCACCTGAGATTCTGGCTCTTGCTCTGGCCATTGTGAAACTGAGCTTGAATGTTACCTTTGTGTTTCAGTAGATAAATCATGCTGTCGGATATTTGCATCTTGACTCTGAATTTAGTTGAAACTTTTTTTTTTTTTTTGGTAGTTACCTGTATGTGGTGTTAGGTAATGGCTAGCGAATGTTCCTCCTGGGGCTTTGCTGCCTGGTTAGGGTATATGCACATCAGCATCATCATCATCCCATTTCAGATTTCTTGGAGCCTGGGGAGCTGCTTTTTAATTAATTAATTAATTGTTTTTTTCTTCTTGGTGCTTTTTACGTTGGGAAGAGAGTAGTACAGCAGAGTAGCACTTGAGCAGCACACTGGGCTGGCCTGTGTTGCCAACAGGCACGTTAGAAGTTCCTCAGGATGCACTGTGCAAGGCAAAAGCCACCTTAGGAAGGCCCCTTTAGTTGAGGTGTCTTGGAATTGGTGTCTGCAGTTAGGCACAGTCACAACGGAAGCCTAGTCAAGTGCAGGCAAGTAAAAACAGGTATTTCACCCTTAAAGATGCACTTTGTGTTATACTGATACTGTTGTGGTGGTGGCGTCCCTCGCGCAGGGTCTGTCCCTGGGTGTGCAGCAAGTCAGTCGCACGCACAGGGCAGGGGTATTGGTTTATTCACTTCCAGAGATGGGTGCTCCCTTAGTTAATCTGGATCTTCCAGCACAAGTGTGTTAACTGTTACGGAGCTACCCCATTCTGACGGCTATCCCAAAGCAGGAATGTTACTCTTCTTATATTTAAGAGGAGCAGCCTGCTCGGAGGCAAGGTGAGCTGCTGTGAGCCCCCAGAAGCACAAAAACAAGTTCACAAACAGCCCTTCGAGGTTTCCCTGGCGGTCCCTTCTTTTTGTTGTTCCTGTTTGTAGCAGGTGACTCCTATATCAAGGCTCCTTGTGGCATCTTACTGCTCTGCTTATATTCCTGCTTTTTCAGGAACTTTTGGGGTCCTGAGACATCACTAATTGTCCAAGATAGCCTGTAGAATCTAAAGTGAGTCTCTCTTGTCCAAACAGCGTCCAATAATTTAGCAATATGTAAGCAGGAGTCTTCTGCAAGCTGAAAAAGCTTATAATGCCATATGCAACTGAGCCAGTTTTCCTTTAAATCTTCATTTCTTGTTGATTTGCTTTAGGGGTGTAAGTTTCAGATGGTTACCAAGGTATTAGGTGAAGTTTTGAAGAACTGAAGATTGATAAATGGTCTGCAGCCAGAAGAGGGAGCACGATGTCACAGAGTGAAAGCAGTGTCGCTGAGTATACCTGTGCTCTCTTACAGGATGGAAACCCTCCCTTGGATCCCAGCGAACACTTTATGGATGAGGAAGAAAAACTCACAGACCAAGAAAGATCAAAAAGGTGGCCTCATATCCATCCCAAACACCCCTAGGCACGCTGCTGAGGGAATATTTAAGAAATGTAAAGAGATTGTTGTTGTTGTTGTTGCAGATTTGAAAAAGCCTATACCCACACTTTATATTACCTGGCACAAGTCTACCAGCACCTGGAGATGATTGAGAAGGCTGCCCAGTATTGCCACACCACTCTCAAGCGACAGCTGGAGTTTAGTGGCTACTACCCTGTAGAATGGGCACTCAATGCTGCTACCTTGTCACAGTATTATCTCTCCAAGGTAACGTGCTTAGTGTTTTCCTGGTGTAGCTGGGTCGTGACTATAGCTGTCAAGTGAAATGGTTGTTCAAACAGCCCTTTGAGACAGGGCTCCCTCTTGAATTAAAAATGTCCTTCTGTAAAAACACAGATTGTCTTCTCACGTGAAGCATCTGTGGTTTTTTTGGAGGTGGATGTAGTGGTTGTGCTTTCACATGTGAGTTTGATGACAGCAGGGAAAATGAACAGGGCGGTAGATGCAAGATGAGCTCTATAGTTAATGGAAGTTTCAGTGATGATGTGACATGATGCTTGTAAGTGATGCTTGAAATGGTTGTCCCTGCATAATTTTAAGCCGTTCATTATAATTGCAATTATATTGTTCTCCTGCAGTAAAAGTTAAAATAATAATGATGATTTAGGGATGACATTTTGCACACTGTATGTTGCCTATAACAGTTGCTGGTAACTGTCTCGTACATCTGTATTGACTCTGAATAATCCACTGTGTTAGGAAATGCTTCAGGGCTTTTTTAGGGATTTTTATACTCCAGATTTATCCAGACATTATTTTCCGATGCCTACGGGCCTTCTGCAATACCTGTGTTTGTTAATGCCCATTTCATAGAGAATTTGTGACTTCTGTATCTTATCTATTTATTGGTGGGATCAAATCATTACATAACTCGCTGCCAAATATGACTAAAGGCATCTATATCTGGCTCATAACACACTGTCTTGCATGTCCATCGCGTTCTGACTAACATTACGATAGAATCTTTACCCCGCGGGGTCAGGAAGTGACAGCAGCGTAGATCAGAGTGTATGGAAACGCTTACAGTGCATATATCTCATGCTAAAAGCAAGGGTTGCTATTGTGGCTGTGCCAGAAAGAGACATGGTTGCTCAGAAAATACTCAGTAGTAAATAAGAAAAATTACCTCTTTTTATCCTCGTGTGCAGGGAGGGCTCCCGAGGCTGCTGATGCTGTAGTGTCCCTCATGTTCCCGTAGCTCTGGGCGATGGGAGCCGTGGAGCTCGTGCCACTCGGTACCAGTGATAACCAGTGCCCTTTCTGTTCCTCTCAGCAATGCTTTATGGAGGCCCGACACTGCTTAGCAGCAGCCAACGTCATCTTTAGCCAAGCTGGACAGGTTCCTTCTGCTGAAGACAGTAAGTGCACAAGAAAGTTTTCAGTTATATGTTGTGAATGACACGTCACTAATATCTATAATAAAAGCGAGGCCTAATTATATCCATTTTCATTTTCTAAAAATCTTTTTATTAACGATAAGAACAGTGTCTTTTAAGAGCTGCTGTTACTGCAGCTTGATGTGTAAAGTCTTTGAGGAGAAATTCAAGTGCTTTTTGCTGATGCTTTAGAGAGCTTACCAGAGAGCGTCAGAAAAGTTTTTGTCTTTAAACACGTCGTATATTAGAAACTGAAATTTGCAGCAGTGTGCTTTTCAGAAATGGAAACGTGTCTATTCATCCACTTGAATGTGTGCTTAAAAAATAGTTTCGACTTTGATTCTAAATGGCTGGAGGACGATGATTCAATGAAATGAAACACAGACTTTCTGGGAATCATTTTAAAAGGAGAAGGGAAACTGCAGTTCTCAAAACCCCTAGACTTGGAGGGTATCTGCATTGTCTTGTTGCTGGATACTGCAGCCTCATTAATGACTATTTTTGAACTTTTAGGTACTGCCCTTGTTGTTCTGGGTATTGATGTAAAGGAGCTGTTTAGAATACAAGTTCTTTAATGCACTGATGCTGTGGCATCCCTGTGCAGGAGGTTGGAAGTGTCACAGAGAATAATGCAGTCGGTGTTTGTCGCTTCCAAGCACGCCAAGTGGGATTCATTCTGGCATGTGAATCTCGGTGCAAAATGGAGATATTTAGGAAAAGCCCCTTTCCAGCTTAGCAACAACTATTCTTAATAACTTGATTGGCAGTACTGAAACACAACTGAAAGTGAATCTAGAGAAGCTGAGCCAGAAGTTTGCTTTTTATTTAGCGACCAGGCAGCGCTGGTCGCCTCTTCACTGAGCGGCCTCGCCGCCTCCTGCCTGGAGATTCGAAGCTGGTTCTCTTGGCTATTTTTGGTTTCTGGAAACATAATGTTGAGACATCAGCCGTGCTAGTTACGGCTGTGGTATATAGCAGGGGGCCAGCACAGAGGAAAAGGGAGAAGTTACAGGCGAGCAGGTATTATGTTGTGGGGAGGTGGATAAGCCACAGGCCCTTTCCCCTGCTTTTATTCCCTTTTCTGGTAGCAACTGCGGCGCCTGTTGAGAGACAAATCCCTGATTGTACTGAGGAGGTTCCACGCTGTAGCAGAAATGACTCAGCAGGCAGCTGAATCTCAGAAAATAGGATCATCCGTTCTCTTATTACAGAGGGAAATTCAAATTTTTTCCAGTAGAACACCCTCGAGATTGAAGGTTTTTTTAACCATACATAATGGTCTGTTTTTTTTTTTTAACAATTTTGTCATCTTGAGTACATACATTTTAATCTATATGGGCTTTTACCAGACAGCTCACAGAATTATTGCATGAACTAACAAGGAGAACATGCTTCTGTCTAACAATGGGGAAAAATGAATCCTGATAAATATAAGTAACATATATTTTGCATGTAACACTTGAGGTTATTATTAAAATGCTCAAGTTTCTTTTTTTTTGTGTGTTGATGTCCGTTTATTAGATGAAACAGAGCAAGACCAGCAGGACCTTCGGCAGAGGAAAGCTGAAATTGCAAGATGCTGGATTAAGTATTGCCTCAATCTTCTGCAGAGTGCTCGGAAATTACTTGAGGTAACGGAAAATTTCTTCTGTAATTGCAGTTGTTTGAAAACATTTAATGGATTTTGATGTTTGTAGCGGTGATCGTTTCATAATAAGTAGCAAATGATAAACCACTGATCAGTCAACAAAGCAGTAGATACTGGAAACCTAGCGGGTGTTTTTGACTTGATTGTAGCATTTAACAATAAACCCAGATAGGCGATCGGTCCTGTAGCATTATCAGAGTGCTGCTTGTGCAGAAACTTGATAGATGGCCCTCTTCTCTGCTGTCTTTCCTTGTGGTTTGGTTTGATAGATCCCTTTTTATTGGGAGGGTTGTAGGAACATCCTCTCAGAGCTGTGTGCTGGGATTTTCATTCGTGTCAAGCGCGTAACACTCTGCATGTGCTGAAATGCTTTGCAGAAGCAGCGTCTTTAGGCTCTCGTGTTGGCTTATTGTTTTGGCTAGGTTGTCTCCCAGGGCAGACAAGCCTAAATTGTCTGTGTTTTTAAAGGTTACCGTTTTACACAATTGAGAATATACTCTACGTGGCCTTCAGTGGCTGTAACGTTTAATATGCCACCACGTCACGTTTTCTGTCTTGTTGCTGATTAGTTGGCATTTGAAAGCTAGCCCGTAATTTAAAAAAAAAAAAAAAAAAAAAAAAAAAAAAAACAGCGTAGTGTTTCTCTGTAACATATGTGTATTTTTAATTAATACGTCTTCTCGTTTCAGGATAACATAGGAGAGCTGGATCTTGACAGGCAATTGGAACTTAAAGCCCAAAGGAAGAAAGAGGAGGATGAAAAAGAGAACGGCAGGAAGAAAGCTGTCCTGTTTGTGACGAGTGATATATGTGACTCCGTCTTAGCCATGGAGGAGAAAGTGAGCTGTGTCTATCCTTTAGATTTCCAAGAAGCCCGAGAAATCTTCCTGGTGGGTCAGAACTATGTCCAGGAAGCGAAAGAGTTCTTTCAGGTTGACGGTTACGTTACCGACCACATAGAGATTGTTCAGGATCACAGTGCCCTCTTTAAGGTGCTTGCTTTCTTTGAGGAAGACTACGAGCGGCGCTGCAAGATGCATAAGCGCCGAGTAGACATGCTGGAGCCTCTCTGTGCAGACCTGAATCCTCAGTACTACCTGCTGATCAGTAGGCAGCTGCAGTTTGAGCTAGCAGACACCTACTACGAGATGATGGATTTAAAGGTAGCTATTGGTAACAGGTTAGAAGAGCTAGACTCCCACACCATTAAAAAGATCAATTCGCTAGCTCAGTTAGCAATCAAGTACTACGAACTGTTCTTAGATTCTTTGAGAAACCCAGATAAGGTGTTTCCCGAAGAGCTCGAGGAGGATGTTCTCCGCCCTGCCATGGTGGCCAAATTCCATATTGCCCGGCTGTACGGTAAACTTATTACTTCGGATGGCAAAAAGCAACTGGAAAACATGCAGACCTCATTGGAATATTACACATTTCTGGTAGACTATTGCGAGAAGTATCCAGATGCTGTCCGTGCCGTTGAAACCGAACTAGAGCTCAGTAAGGAAATGGTGGGTCTTCTTCCAGCGAGAATGGAGAGGCTAAGAGCAAAACTCAGTCCATTCATATGAAGGCTTGTCTCCAAAGGAAATGTGCAATATTAAAATGATATCTGTCAAAGCCAGTGCTGTAGGACAGCTGCCATGCTGACTACTAGAGCTGTCTACAGTTGAGCACTCCAGCTAGAACCCACAATAAAGCAACCTTGTGAAAACCTGAGAGCCGTCCAGTTTAGTAGCACACCCACACTAATGGTATGAAGTTTAAATGTGAATGTCCAGCTGGTGCTTTGTGCTGCTTGTCCAGTGTGTAAATGTAAGTTCCCTGACGTACCTTTCTCCCTTGGGCATGTGGTTTGGTTTCTAAGTGTACTGCTCTATGAAAACTGTTTATTTCAATGGAATCTGTTGATGTAGAGATTTTTTTTCTAAGAAACCTGACGCATGTTCTTCCAACTAGGAAACACTTTATTTTTTCTAACCTTTGTCGCCATAAACTATACCCATATGAAGGGAACTTTATGTTATTTCCAGTATTTAATGTTGCTTTTTTTTTTTTTTTTCTCCCTTAATTAAAATCCAACCGATGAGGCTGAATAAATGGACTAGCTTGACTAAATGCTCCTCATAGTGCTTAGAATTCCATTTTCTTGCGTCTTCTTACGATGGGGTATGTGCCAACAACCCTTGCTGGAATAAAAGAGCTGCGAGACAGTGTTTCTGCGTGACTGTCTTCAGTATCTGTGAGGACATCTGAGTGGCTGAACCAGGATCAACTTCATAGGAAAATTTTTAATGGAAGGATGTTTTCACAGGGCTTTAAAGAAGGATAGTTGAAGCAGCTGGGTTCTTAAGGAGTAGTCATGAAAACAAGGGGAAAATAATGTTGCAGGGAGAAGCATGGACAAGCAAGAACACACATACAATTAATGCAAGTAGTAAAAATACCTAGTTTGCAGAATTCTGTGCGGAACCTGTGGACCTCTAACGACAGATAAACAGGCAGAGAAATGTTCTGGAAATGACAGGTGGCAAAGCCAGCCTGGAGGGTGAGCGTGCACACAGATTAGGGGAGGGCCGGCGCGTGGGAACGCGTCTGTGCGGTGACTGTTGTCTAACAACAAACGTCCAGCCAGCCCCGGGTGAGGGGCTTTTTTCCTCCCGCAGTTTCAGATCCTTAACTTTGCTTTTCCTGTGTCCTGAAGATAGAACTGGCTGCTGTTTCTCATTGAGATAAGTCTCAGTGCAGTGCATGTTGGCTGTGCTCTCATTTAAAGCAACTGTGTGCTTTTTGCTGTTAATTCATAATCTTAAGTTTATTTTTAATCTTTATATTCAAGTGGAAGAAAGTGATGCTTTTCTTTTTTCCCTCGCATACCCCATTCCAACCTTGAGGGCAACTTGTTTTAAGGCAAAGATTGGCTCATTAGACTTCCATTACTCGTAATTTAGGGAAGGATTTGAAGACATACATGAATAGTTTGTGTGCTAACCCACAGTCATACTGAGAGACAGAGGATATGACAGAGAGATCCTGTCATATCCTTCAAATATTTGTCTTGAGGAAAAAGAAGAATTAACAGGTATTTGCAGAGCAGGCAAAGCTGAGCCAAGCACAGGGCTACATCTCCCTTTCAGCAAGCAGTTGGCCCCTTATTTCCTCTCCCTCTTACTAGCCCTTTTTGCTTGTATTGACCCAAATTACAGGAAAAGCTCAGAAGAAGGGAAGAACTGAGTCTAGACTAGAGACTTAAATAGAAGCAGTAAAAGGTAAGTATAAGAAAAGACTTTTTTTACTCTCAGTATCTTCAATCCCTCAGATGAAATACCAAGCTGCTAAGCAGACAATCTGTATTGCACTCTTGGTAGTTTTTTAAACTTAAATTTATTTCTTTGCAGCTGTGTGTTTGCAGGTTGATCCCTTAAATTTAAGGGGAGTTACAGAAACCAGTGATGTCAGCTCTTCACCTCTCGTGATAAATACTCAGTACTGTGATGAACAACATGTATTTTATTCCTGGAGGCCCTGGGCCAGCACCCATCATGGTGCTTGTTAACGTTGTGGTCATTTCCAGGCAAGCCTGGTCTAACGGGAACCGTGTGAATACTTTGATTTGCTCAAGGAGTTGGTAGAAGAGAATATACCGGATACTGGGAGTGAGGTGGGAGGAGGAGGGGGCTCGCTGGATTAGGCAGCAAAGCTCCCTTCGGGAACGTTGAGTTTCAGCTGCAAAGTATGTGTGAGGTCAGGCGTTTATTTCAAAGCCTAATTAAAGATTAAGACTCCCGTGAACTCCATTCAACCTGCGTTTTTATTCCCTCTTGCACTTCAAAAATAGTACAACTAAAAAGTGTTTTCTGTTGTCCTGCAAGGTGTTTTTATCCTTTCCCCTGCACCAAGCACGGAGGCTGAGGAGAAGCCCCGAGTTGTGCAGCGTTCGTATCTCGGGTGGGATCTGCTAGACTCGCAGGCCATAACCCCAGCTCCCTCGTTAAACAGCACGTGATATTCTCGAGAAAGATGTCGCAATCCCGGATGAGAGGTAATTATGCCCTTTGCATTAGAAACAGCTCCATGGAAATCCTTGTTCTTACCCAGGCTGGCAAGATTGTGCTTTGCTGAAAGCGGGCACCGGAGCGGGCGCCTCGCGCGCTGGAGAGCTCGGCTTTCTTATTCCCATGGGGAATTATCCACGTGCGTATCCGTGTGTGTGTGGCTGCCCTTCCCCTCCGCCGCCCGGAGCCGCGCCGGGATCCTCGTGAATTACCAGGAAAGCGGAAAGGCGACGCACCGGGGTTGGGCATGAGGGTTTTTTTTCTCGTACTCAGCGCTGCAAGAGGGAAGGTCAGCTTTACTTGGGCCTCTCTCTCGGATAGTGGAGCTGATCAATCTTAGTTGTTTTCTGTGGAACTTCTAATTATAAAACATGCTGAAATAAGGCTGCCGAGCAGGGCTGCGTCACAGCCCCGCACAGCCCAAGGCTGTTACGTTACGATCGAGCGCGTACGTTTGCGGTTAGACGCTTTTGTCAACTTTCTTCCCTCTTCCATTGCAACACCTCGGGCCACGTTAGACCAAGTGACTGCTGCAGATCTTAAGTTTGGTTTGAAAACTGCTTTTCTGCTTTTTCACATGCTTCCTAGGAACCCTCTCCAGAGCATCTGTTGGCAGTTTCTACTTTTTCATTTTAGTTGATATTTTCTATGTTTTGACAGTTAGGTGTACAAAAAATTCTAACCAGATTTACTCGCCTGATCTCCCCCTTCCAAAACACTGGATAATGGTGCCTTTTAAGCCAAAGAGTAAAGCAGTGTGCCAGAGAGGCCCTTCAATGGGGTGAATAAATCCAGAGCATTTTGCAAACAAGCGACTTGCCTCCAGGACGGAAGGTGTTGGTGGCACTGAGCGTTTCTCTCAGACAGAAGAGATGCTGATAAGAAATGTGGTGCCTCGAGTTAGAAGAGCATTAGTCGTTCCTGGGGTTTGTATGCATTGTTTGAAATATTTAGTGCTTAAAGTTTTGGCGTGGTGTGACATGGAAACACGTAAACACTCGTTGGTGCTGTGAGAGAGATGGTCTGGTTGGTGTCGGCTGTGACACAAGGGTGTCACTGGGAGGATTTAGATGCAGTGCCAGGCCCTTGTTTTGTCTCCGGAAAATTTTATCAGTCCTTTCAACTGACCACAGCTGATGCTATCTGAGTAACTGAAATCTGCCTCCGTCCTGATGTTAATCTCAATCCCTTTTGTTACGCCTATAATGAAGCTCATTTCAGCTATTTTAGACACCTTTTCAACGTGCAGCTCATGAACCAGATGTGACTGTTCCCAGGAGCTCGTGTGTGAGCAGGACGCAGTAGCAGGTAGGTGCTCACAGGTTCCCTCTGAAATCAGGGGTTTCCACACAAACTCCTTTTACTTTCTCAGTCCATATTGCATTTTCCTGCAACACGTTATCCTCTGATTTGTGGTATAAAGCAATCTGCCCATGACAGGATGTTTGTACCAAATACATGGGTTAATTAATCCATGGGAGAAAAAGATCTGCTTGAGTTATTGAGATTTATTGATATTTATTAATTTATAGGGTGCACATGGGATGGGAGGAGGTGGAACTGGCACACAGGTCTTCACAGCAATGAGGAGGGGGGGCACTGATGGGATTTTATCTCTACCCTTATTCCTCTGGAGAAATATTCAGGAGAAACTGCACTGTGAAAAACAGCCACTCTGGGATGAGGAGGTTTTAGGGAACGCTAGATGGCTGCTGCACCAACAACGAGGACTTTGCCTCTTGATACATCCTAACGTGCTGCTGAATTCAATGTGTATATA
>JAVCKT010035255.1:0-12302 GCA_032273925.1 Rhynchotus rufescens | reverse complement strand
ATCACACGACTTCTGACTTTTGGCACTGAGGCAGCTTGGTCTAGTCTTTCCTTTTCCTCACTGCTACGGATGGGAGCTGACTTGAGCTCCAAGGAGCAAGAGGCTTTTATGTAGAAGCCTTCAACATGAGGTAAAAGCTGTAATGCAGGAAACATGAGTTCATGCCTTTCTTTCCTGGATCATAGGAAAAGATTTTCCTGAAAGCTTCTGGAAAAGTCCCTTTTCTGTGTAATCCACCCTGTAACCCTCAGGTCTCGGTGGATCTCCCACGTCTAGTTCCTCTGATTTTCTTCTGCATTTTTCTGTGAAAAACCTGCCCCTGTGCTGTTGGAGTATGCAGCCTGCTGGAAGGCAAAGGTTACCAACCTCACCTGCATATGCTACTATTGATTTATAAGGAAGATGACACCCAGAAAAGCAGCACACAGAAACGCTTGTAATCAACTAAATACCTATGTAGTTACATTGCATAAAGAAGGCTGTCACTTTAAAAGAGTTATCTCTTATGGCATTTTGCAGAATATTTCTTTCATGAGGTATTTCTGAGGATTTCATAAGAAGCTTTTCAACAAGGTTATCGTATGATACCAGAGTGATTTTTTTTTTCATATACCAGACTGTTCTTTGTAAGCAGCAAATCTGTGTGTGCTAGTACCGAGTATGCTAGTTCCCAGCGTGCAGAAACATGTCCCATTATTAAACACAAACTGATGTTATTTGTGGAGTAATGGCAGAAATGTTATTTGTGGGCATGATTCTGTAAATGAAGAACTCATCATCCTCATCCATGTTAGATAGTTTTACTTACATCTCTATGGCAGCTCACCTGAGGAAATGCATTTGGGTGTTATTTTTTAAGCCCTTCAAGCCAAAAATCTGTTCCCATGTAAGCTATTTGACAAAAGAAAAATACACTTTTGTTGAGAAAGGAACATATACAGCATCTCTCACAGGAAAATGTGCTTGCTGCTGTTGTTCCTGACCGTAGTATTGAATGTCAGGTATGAAAAGCGCTGGTGCCAGACAAAGACTCTGACAGTAGTAAAGCTATGTCTGAAATAAGCCAGACCACCCCCAGCACTGGAAAGTATCCCAGCTCATTCTAAGCAATGGGGCTTCTGTACACAGATGAACACATCTGTACTGTGTTCAGCTTGACAGAAAGGTGTATTTGTAGGATTTCATATTAACTCCAACAGTCTGAATTTTGTGTTTATCCTCTATGTCCTTTTCAGACACTTTTTTGTGTCTGTGCACATTTTTTGCATAGAAATCCGTGATTTCTTGTCTGTGAGATGAAGAAAACTGACATGAAATAAAAACTAATTAAAGCATGTGATTATAAATAGTTTTTCCTTAGAGAACAGTTTTTAAAAAGGAAAATAAATTATGTCAAGATGCAGCTCGAATAATAATAATGTGTTGTATTTTTTTGGCTGCCAGGAGCCAGCTACCAGCTGAGTCAAGATGCGCCCTCATCTCCTGCTCCCTGCCTTTGAACAGCAGTTATGGATTAAGTCTGACAGTGTGAAAATAAATGGGAGAGTATAGGTGAAGCCAAGCATTTATCAAGCCTGGTTGTATTCTATGCAAGAAAAGTCTGATACAATTTAATAAGATAACAGAAAACTTAACACTGTCTTCAGGATGTCAAAATAGGGATTTATGCTTTGTGCCAATGCTACTACCGTTAACTTGATGAATTTAAGTTATTTCAAGTTTCAGGTTTAGTGTCTAGAAGTCAGCGGTGCAATAGGAATGCTTTTCAGATACAGAACTGAATGTCTTGGCATATGTGTGGGAAGAATATTAAAAATGATCAGTTCTTATTACAAAATGTGGTGTGAAGAAGTGGAGAAGCCATTAGACTAACAGCTCTTCTGTATCAGTTTCTGTCAGTTATAGCATTTTGCATTCTCCATAAGCATTGTTTGAAGAAGTTTAGGAACTAAATATATGAATCTAAAAAGAGAGACCAAAAATAAACTAGTTAAAGAATTCCAGGTGCTTTTTGATCTCTTTTTAATGAAGAGTATAGAGACATCGACTCATGAGTTAAGCTAACCTTGGGGCTGTATAGAAGGAATCCCCATAGTCTCTCAGTGGATATTTATCACACTTTTCAAAAGTGATTTTGACCTAAATGGATTGTTTTCTTGTGCTACTCTATGTCCTAGCACATCTTTAGCATACACTACAGCACAACTTGTTTTTGAGCATGCGAGCACTTTGATAAATGTACTCCAGTCATGACTGCTTTTTCTTACTAGGTATCTATTGATTCTTATAATATCAACTTTCATGACTTGCACCATTTGTTAGAATTCCTCTGTTTAGTTTTAAAGGCCATCTAAATTGATATACAAACAATTCAGTTCTTGCTAGCTTCTTTCAGGCTTCTCTATGGTTCCTTTTATCGATCATATCAGTCTTAGTCCAGGAAGGACATGCCCCAGTTACTCAGGCTATTCAAGCACCACAGAAGAGGGTCCAAAGCAGTTCCAGGGTCAGACCTTTATACTGAGCGGAGTGAATTGGAGTAAGAAGGTGATATTTCTGAGCCCAATTTTCAGATACCCTGGAGAATAAAAGGCTATGTTTAATACAGACAAGTCAGTAAGTACTTTTTTTTCAGAGAGGAAAGGAATAGCTTTGCCTTGATCTATTTCAGAGCTGATCAAAGAGCAGATTAAAAGGCCTGAGCGCTCTGTTCAGCCTCGGCTCAGCTGTGGGCTGAATGCGGCCACGCTTCCCTCCTGCCTCACCGTCAAAGAGGTAGACAGGCAGCTCCCCTCAGACTGGCTTTTCTTCCCCTTGTCATGACACTGCATCACCCAGCTCTCACCAAGGTTTTCGTAACAGGTCACACCATGAGCAGAATACATTGGATACACTGGAGAACATTAACCAAGTAACTTGGAACTTAGTGCTGTAAGAATTAATATTCGTCTGTGGAAATACATTGCAACATTCCTTTAGTCCAGTTAGTTTAGCCAACTGGTTCCTTTCTTCTTCCTTGCATTCCACTTGCCTTCATTATTCAATGGATTTGATAAGTACTTTTCCAAGATGAATGCTCCTCTTTGGCTTTACTGTTGGTGATGGAATTTCTCCAGTATAAATCTCTAACATTCCTACAGAGCCCAAAGGTGACAAAAAGTTAAGTAGCTTCACAAGTAGAGAAATACTGTTTTTTTCCAGAAGTCTAACCCTTTACCCAAAAAAACCAAAAAAGCACAGGCAGACCAAGATGTTCGCTTTGGTCAGTGCAGAAGAGTAATTAAATCTAAAGACTAAAGAGTGATAATGAGTTTTTTTTGTTGTTTTTTGTTTTTGTCATGGCTGACGTGTTTAGAAAGAAAAATCCCCAAAGATGTTACACAATTTGGTTTTTCTTTCCTCTTTGTAACCATCTCTAATTTACTGGCTTATCATAATGTACTTCACGTTAGGTGAGTAGCAACTGAGTTTGTAGACAATTTGCAGCTGTAAAGAATATTAACTTGATCTTGTTCAGTTTGGGATTCTTCTGATTTTTAACGCAGAAGTTATTACGTGATAGCACTAGCTACCCTGTCTTAAATAGTTTTCTTTTGCTAGAAAAAGGTAGAAAAGGTGTAAGTAGTTGAGGTCTACATCTCACTTGCTACACTAAAAAAAAATGAGCATGGATAAATTTATACCTTCCCTGGTAGAAACCTGTCAAGCGCTTTAGACAGAGAGCAGGTACCTAAGAAGCAAGAAGACCCAGCGGACAGGTCTGAGCTGGCGGGGCTCTGGTCACATTATAAGAAACACTGTGCAGCGCGTTCACTCATTAACTGTGTACAAAGAGCATTTTTCTAGTCAGAGATCAGAAACCTGTACCCCTCCGCAGAGAACTGAAAAGGCTTTAGAAGAAAAAGGGAGAGGGATGAAGGATGCTGTAATGACAAGCCAGTCCCATCCATTTTACCCAGGACAGCAGTGGGATGAATACAGTATGATGTGCAATTCAGAGTAATATCCAACATCACTGAAGCTGAATCATAAATTGGAACAGCACAATATGGAGCAGGGAACACCGATCATTGTGAAGGGATCAAAAGTTTTAAGAGATAATTATCTGAACACTCTTCAGATGAGTACAATACAGTGTTCAACTTATTGGGAAGTAAGGTAATTTAAAGAACATATAGCAGAAAAGCACTAGCAACAGTAGACTAGCAGTTAGAGTTTTTATTTTTTTAATTTGGACAATATCAGGCTGGACTAGCACCATTTTACTGAGCAGTGGCCTATTGTAACTCACAGATGACAGCTCAAAGAGGAAAGAAATACACATGGTAGGTTTCATAGGAAGAAAATAGTCGTTTTTGTCTGTTAAGAGAGAGTCAGCCTCAGTGCAACGTAAGGGAAAAATCAATACGCTATGACTCATAAATGTAAAGGAAATACAGGATGATTTAAAGATTAACTTACTATGATAATCATTTTATTTTGAACACAGTTAGCACTGAGGTGGTTTCAGCAGCAACGATTGAAAGTTTACAAAATGCAAAAAAAACTCGCTGAGGGTGGCGCTGCTTTTTTGGAGTCATAACACAGCATTTTTTGAAAAGAGAAAATGTCAGCAGCATATTGGCTCTTTCACAATTCTGGATTTCACTACTTTCCCCCAGCCTGAACTTAAGTCATCTATGTCTTGCTCAGGAAGAATTAGATTATTAATGTTTCCTTCCTAGCCCAATTAATCACAAAAAGGGCAATTGTGATTCCTGTTGCTCAGTCCATAGGAATGCATGCACACAGACATATGAAACCCTGCATTTCTGCAACACTAAATCACTCTATTCTCATGAACAGTAAATGTAAAAAAATATTCTGTATATACATTCAAATTAAAGGTACTGTTCTTAATCCTTAAATGTAATAGGAGGGAAGGATGGAAGGATCAACTCTCTTTTCAGGAGGTTTATGCCAGAAATTGCCATGCAATGAGAAATAACTGGTTGAATCAAAATTATGTCATTATTCAAAAAATTTATAATTTGCTATGGTTTTCTTGTTTCTGCCATGTATTGCCTTTTCATCTTATTTGAACTAAAATATCTATCCTTGTATTAAGTGAACAATTGAGATATACACTGGATAGAAAGAAATATCAGAATTTTTAGGAAAGAAAGTTACAGTGTTTAATTCCTGTAAGAAAAACAGAAATTGTAGTTACGAGCCCTTATATTTTAATAGCACCTTTATAATAAGGTGCTAAGAGGGACAACATAGTATATGCTATTGTATTACCTACATAAAACTTGAAACCTGAAGACTGCTAAAAATCCAGTCCTCCCCATTTCCCCTGCTTCCCCCCGCAAAAAAGAGCCACCGACTATATAGAGAGAATTAAAATGCCCCATAAGAACAAAATAAATTCTATTGACTTAACTGTTATTTCTTCGACTCCTCTCACTCTCTAGGCAGAACTTTAAATAAAGAATATGCTTTGTGTAATTTAAAGTCAGTTCTATTTACTCTCACACAGATTTTCTTCCTTGAAGATGTTAAGAATAAATTATATTATCATGCAAATCAGTGCTGATTAGCAGAGTTAGGTAGCATGATAAATAACAAACAAAAATTCCTTATTCTCATTATTGGGTAAGGAAGGAACCTGAAAGGTTTTTTTAAAAAAAAAAGTCAGATCTCTGACACCATTAGAAAAGATAAGAAAATACAAGGAATGTGCTATTGACTGCCTTTTTCCTCAGAAGCTCAAGAATGAGCAAAGATCTGAAAATGTCTGAAATGTCAATTTTCTCGTTTTAGGAGACTCAAACCCCACCATTTCTTTAAAAGCCTGCCCAAGAACTAGGTGCTCCAAATAATGCATCTTTGATTATTAAATAATCAAATTTGATTATCTGATTATTTGATTATATTTGATTTGATTATTAAATAATCAAACACATATTAGGCCTGGAGGAGTTATGCCCCATCCGACCACCACCAAAACAGGCTACCATGGATGTGAGGAGGTACCTCCTCTGAGGGCAGCACTTCAGCTTTCCACTAGTCTTGTCCCTGTCACTAAACACCCGTAACTAGTCTGGCAGTTGAACTATTCTGGCAGAACAAAAGCTTCTCTACCATTCATTTACTCTGTTGTTTTTGGGGTTTGGCCTGTTTAGCTGGTTTTGAATTCCAAGTATTTTTGCACTTGGGTGAAATTTGGAAACTGTTTCAAACTCATGAATGGCTTTTTTGCCTTTTTTTTTTGTTGTTGTTGTTGTTCTTTGCTATTAAGTACTTAAGTAAAAAACTTAAGAGAAATTAAATCACTTAAGAGCTTGAAATCTTGAAAAATTAAGAATCTTTATATTTCACACTTTATCTAAAAACCTTATCTTGTATTTACTCCTCTGCCTTCCAGACGAACAGCTGTGAACAATCTGATATTAATGATAACATTCTAAATTACAATATCAATTTGATACTTATATAAAATTATTTCAACACTGACAAATTAATTCTTGGCTCTCGCTTTCGAATGTTTATTATTGTTGTTGTTTGTATGTATTGCAGCATAGGAAGTCTCCTCATAAATCAAGGAAACTATTGTGCTTGTCACCCAGGAAGGAAAAGGTGTCCCAGGTTGCATACCAATGAAAAGCTGGTTTTGATACGTGAAGAACTTCAAGGCAGCACTAGCTTAATTCCTGCAACTGTTGGACACTGGACACGCACGTTTTCCCCTCTTCTAAGTTTATTGTTGGACTGGTAAGAAATGAATCTCTTAAGCTGGTACTCAGGAAAGTGACAAAAGCTGCACTGGGTTTTGTTCTGGGATAGATCCTCTTGTTGTGCTTGTTCAGCCACGTGGCAGCCACGAAGATGGAGTCAGCAACAAAAAGGCAGAGGGCACTTTGAGTTCTGCCTCAGAGACCCGGGAATGGCCTGGCATGTGTTTGCTTTTGTACAAAAGATCTCTGCAGGGAGAAGAACAGCAAGGAACAGGGCAAAGAACAAATGTGTTTGTCCCTACCTCTGGTAAATAGGTGGAAAGGCTGAGATCAGAAGCTAATCAGTGGTGGCACTTGATGTATCAGTGGTTCATGTGAAATGACGAGCTGGAGGAAAGGCTGTAACGACACCTGACAATCAGGTTATCTGTGATGTGACAGAAATGGGAAGAAAAAGGAAGGGACACAAAGAGAAAGGAGAAGAGACACGCTCCCTGCAGAAGTACTTTGGGTGGCTGCCAGCAAAGCAAGGGTGGAACTTGTACAATCTGCAGAAAGATGTTGCAGATGTGAAAAGAACCCTGGAGAAAACTGCAGATAAAATGTGGCCTACACAGAGCTGAGAGGTCTAAGCAGCAGCCGGTTTCTGGGCAAGACATCTCAGCATGGAGAAAATAGGAATCCTTCTCCTAGGCCCATCTTGCCCCACGTCCTCACTCAGAGAACAGCAAGTTGCAGATTCCACTAGAACAGGAGGATTATTACAGCAGAAAAAGCTAGGATGAGAATAGCACCCTTTGGTGCTTCATCTTGGTATGAACAGGGCCCTCAGTAGTTAACTTCAGGCAAGGGAAGATTGAGCTCAATCCTCCCCACTCCAGCCTGGCCTCCTCCTAAATCAATAACAGCTGATGAATCCCATTCCCAAGTTTACAACACAGACACTATGGAAATCTTGCTCTTTTAGAAAGTGCCTTGAGAAGCCTCCGGATAAGCTGAGCTTTACTGCTTCTCTGCTAAATCTCAGCAATGAAGCTCAGTTCCTGCTGCAGCTGCACAGTGCAGCAGTGCTGTACTGGTGCCCAGCCCCTTTCTACAAGGTGAAGGGTAAGAAAGAGCTGTAGTTCTTTTCCAAATGAGCTCAAGTACATCCTCTTCACAGCTCTCATCTTTAATAAAATCTTTTTCATAAGGTAGACTCTGCTTTCAAAACAGATGAAACTATGTATTTTTCAAAATACTACTTTGATACTTGGAGAATGATACTTGGAGAAGTGGTTTTTTTTTTTTTTTAAGTTTAGAGAAAAAGACGTTCTTTAAGTAATGAAAGGTATCAGAACTGAAACTGAGTTAGAGTGCTGTCCTGATCGTGTCAATGTTAGGAAAAGAAAAAAGTGAGAAGACCAGATGGAACTTGTGACTCATACGAGCAGGAGCCTTAAATTACTTGGAAGTACCAAAAGAAATTTCATTTTTGTTAACTAGAAAGATATGGGCGCATTTTTTTGAGAACTCACCCTTCTTTGATATAGATATTCCAAGTAAAACCTTTGCATGATTATAATCCACAGGAGCATTTGTCCAATATAAACGATAGTTTGCAATATATTTATGCAAAATAAAGAGCTTAATACTGAATATCTCATTTCAAAAGTACATGAAACTAGAAAAACAAAATAAAACATATATTATAAGCACAGTACTCTACAGTATGCAGTCAGACTTGGCAGTTTGTAAGTACAGCTTTATGGCTAGAAGGGTGCATTCTCCTTGAAGCTGTTTGTGCAACCTACTTATCAGAAGAAAGAGATTTCCTAGAGATTTCCTTTAATTAGCTGGAACAAGCCATTAGTAAAACAAGCAACTAAAACCATAAGTATATAAGCTCTTTGAAAAGAGTTTATACCGATACATAAATATATACATATATATATAGAGAGAGAATATGTGCATATATATATGTATGTGTATGTGCATATACATGTATGTATCTCCTGCAATTCAGTATGGGAATGGTCAGGTTCAGTAGCAACCATTCCTGCATAAAAAGTAATGTTTTTTAAATGCCTAGGAAAAGAGAAGATAGCAGTCTGTCAGTAAAGATAAAGAGTGCAAAGACACAATCCATGTTAATGTGGTTTATGTCCCTTCCTTTACAAGCTTCTGAAAGGCTCCACTCATCTTTGTGGCAATTAGGGGTAATCGTCGCTGCCAATTCTGTATTAGGTCATTAATATGATGCAGTGTCCTTTCCAAAAAATTTGAATCAGATGAACTTTAAGTAGCTATTTTTCTTCGACTGTTTATGGGAGTAGCCACTTCCCAGTATGATCTGAATATGAATTGTGTGGTGCACTTCCAGTGGCTTACGTAAGGCAGCAGATACAGTTCTTCTATTAACCATAATGAGAATTGCATGATTCATTCCTCTCGCACCAGGCTAAAATGTACCCCTGCGGTTCTGTACTATGTGTATTGACTTGAATGAAGCTTTGTATAATAAGGTTTAAATTGTAATGAGTCATTATGTCAACCTCTCTTTGCTGGTATTTTACACAGTAAGTCTACTGCATAGTGTGCAGTAAGCTACTACAGGAAATCCTAGGAAATATGATAAGCCAGCAGTGGGTAGCTATACAAAAACTATTATGAAAAGTTCTGACAAAATCCTGCCCTGATGTTGGTTTCAAAAGGATGATGGGTTTTAGTGCACATCTCCCAGCCGTTATCAGTGTAAGGTTCATTCCTGAATCCATCACATTTCAATGTATGTCCCCATTTTCCGTAAGTGTAACGAGACAGACTTGTTTATATGTGTTTGAGGAGAGCGATGTCAAAGAATTTTTTTTTCAAGGCTGTTTAAACATTCTCTCTCACACACAGAGCTGTTTCCTAATAATCCTTTTATCAGCCTGAAACTGAAATAACTTTCTTCCTTGTGAGGATCAGTTATTGAAAATTACTTATTAGTAACTAGATGCTGACAATGATTTCATTAAAAAATAAGCACACTTCTGAAGAGCTTTTGAGTTTTTTTTAATTGCATAACATGTAGAGTGTAAACAGAAACTACTTTGCTCAGAACTGTGCCTCTTTAATTACCTGAATTAAAAGGATCCCTGGATCAGCATTTTCTCTCCATTTTTCAGTGTATATTGGTGGCATGTTATCAAAGCACCTCTGAAGCCTCCAGGACTGGCTGGCACTGGAAGTGAGATGGAAAAATATTTTTGTGCTGACTTTAAAACATTCTGAAAAATGCTAAAAGAAAATCTTTACTTCTACGGTAATGAAGGAATAGCTATTTTATGCAAAACCAAATGCAAACCAGTAACTTTTCTTCTTACAATCTTTACCTAAATAGGACCCAAACACTGAACCATGCCAAGAGATACCATTTTGTGTCCACTAGTTTTAACAGACAAACCTTGTTAATCTCCACAAAAATTAAATTCATTTTAAGTCAACACTGTGGTCTCTAGTGATAGCTTTTCAAAGGCAGAAGATACACACACACATCTGTATATATCTGCAATTCACTAAGCTTCACCTGGTTTCTAAATTCAAGTATTCTGTATTTAAATATCCACAGGAATTTTGAACACCATTTGCTGCTTCTGCACACTTCATGTCTAAGAATTTGGCATCAGCAATCAAATTATTTAATATTACAGGACAGCAGGTTGAAGGAGAAGGACGAGAAGACTGCAAAACAAAGAGAAGACATGAAGTTTCCTACACATGGTCACAGCAGCACTTATTGCTCTCCTATTTTGCACTCTTGCAGTGAAAGCTGTAGAACAAGAAAATAACAACATAAATAATAGCTCATGTCCTTCCTCCTTTCCTCCCATGCCATATGAAATAGCATCATAAAAGAAATACCACCTACCTGGGCCTTCTGGACCTTCCGTCTCCCCTTCTCAGCAAACTGCTCCGTAATTTAGATTTGGTGGCTTGTTCTTTTTTGCTGGGAGATTCTCCTGCTCCCATTAGTACGTGAAAGCCTAATTGTGCTGGGCAGCTCTGGCTTGGTGAGTAACTTAAAAATTACATGTGAAATGGAATGGGAATCCCAAGGAAGCCTAGCATGAGACATCATTAATTCCACTCTTGGTAGATAATCTTTTCCTCAGGTGGATGATATGCTTTGCTGCTTACCTGAATAGACTACAAAGGTTTTCTTTTCCTAAGCCTTCTGCATTGTTGTATCAAAAGTACATAAAAAAACATTTTCTTACCTAGAGATTAGTCAGAAATTTATTGTGAAATTTAGAGATAAAGATTAATATGGTAGAGAATCATACATCTACTTTGTAGTCAATTTAATGACTCAATAGCTTGTTAGCTCTATTTATTTTCCCAAAAGCATCTTCATTCAGGAATAGTCACAGAAAAAAATACATATATATATTTTACTTGTTTTGTAGCTTAAAGCAAAAAAAAAAAACAGGATTGCAGACTTACCATTTTTTCCATATTGGACTAAAAATTGTTTGAAGTTTTTTTTTATCAGCCCAAATTGAGAACAGAATGTAAACCGATTGTACAGATGAGGGAAAAACTCTTGCCAACAAATTATACAAAAACCATGCCTTTTTGTTAGTATTTCATTATGGGGAAATCTTCTTTCTCTTCTAATTCTCAAATTTATCAACAATAATGTAAACTATATCAGTATTAAATGGAAAGGCATCAACATACTCAAATGCAAATATACCCATCAGTCCATTTTTATTTTCCTTAGAATTTTTTTCCTGAAGTAAATGAGAAACCTTTTTATCGTGCTGTTTTCTGCAGTTAGAAAAGCTACACTGCTATGTGTGTACAAATGCAACATTACTCTTTTTTTGTTACTGTTTTCTTGGTGCTCATGGAAGAAATTTACAAAGTGGAATACACAAGGTTCCTTTTCAACACTACTATTGATTTCCTTTTGTCTTTTAACAAACAGACAGCAACCCATACACAACACAGAAAAAAAAAACAAGCAGCAGCTAGTATTCAAACTGGAAAATCATCTGTTTCTTATTCTTCAGTTAATGACTACAATAAGCAACCCCAAATTGAGCAGCACCTCAGTAAAAAGGATTTTTTTTATTCCTCAGGTATCAATGAGCTGGTCAGTAGCTAAATTTTTAAGATTTTTGACTCTTGAATCAAAAAAAATTAAGAAATAAATTTAAAGGAGAATACTACAGTTTTTTTTCTTACCTTACTAGGCTTTTCAGTCTAAATAAATTACATGGTACCTGTGGAGGAAATACTGCCAAGTCTGTCCTGTGGCTGCCGAGAGGAGCCTTCGCTTAACTGCAGAGCAGTAAGTAACTCTGTTTCCTGAACATACACACATATCTATTAGCTTCTACCAGCAGTAAACAACTTATCTTTTCAGTAACATCCTTACAAGCCTTCAGCCCAGGCTAAGTTGAGAAGAGTCGTGTTCTTCTGTGTTTTAACAACGCAAAAGATTCTGTATGTTCCATGTTTTCTTCTTTTTAAATCTTAAATGCAAGCAGAAGGCTGCATCATCAATAGACATTGATAAATAAATAATTTTTCATGTACAGTTTTGCCAGTGCA
>JAVCKT010035254.1:0-10930 GCA_032273925.1 Rhynchotus rufescens | reverse complement strand
TTAGAGAGAAGAGTTTTCCCATGTAGAAAAAAAAATCAGGACCTTATTTTATACGGATCAAATTATACTAAGTCTTATAAGTCTTAGTTTGGTTTATGTTATTGATCAATTGGTCACACCAATGGATGGCACTGTGAATCTAAGATGTATATTTTTATTATTTAATTTATTTTAAAAATCCTGATGAATATTAATGAATGTACTGCCAAAAGACCTCCTCCACTCTGTTTTTTTCCTTAGGGCAAGAAATCTAATGCAGTATTTGATTTCATTCTGACATAACTTCTACAGATTCCAGTTCCATACTTCAATTTACTCATTTCATCTTCGACTTTTATCGTGACATTTGACGACATTTCTGTCAACAATAATTGCTGTGACTATAGAGCTTTTTTAGATAAGAATCTATATTTTTCAGCTGCTCAGAACTCAAAAATGGCCCAGGAACTGTTCTAGATTGCTCAAAGAACATTGCTGTGCCCCGACACTGTCTTTGCAAATCCTCTGTTCATGTCTCCCAAATTCCAGACAGTTCTTCCAGTCTTTCTATTTTTTTCCCCTTAGCCTTTGCCTCTCGCTTTACCCATCCATTAAGATGAGTGTCTTAGGAAGTCTTGTCTTCTAGCTTCTTATGTTATATGCAGCTTATTTCTTGTGCTGCTTGGGTGAAGGCTCAGTAGAAGTGTGGAGTACTCCTATGTACGACATTTACCTATTTCTAAGTTTTTATCAGAAATGTAATACTACCATTATACTTAGAAATGTAAACTAATTCCTTGTTTTTTTTTGGTTTTTTTTTTTTTTTTGTGAGAGAACAGTACAAAATCTCTGCCTTTGTCTACATATTGGTACTTTCGGTATTACTGATTTTCCTGCAGCTGTTCACCAGCACATTGCACAGACACTCGGTGTCCATGACTTGGTTTTGTGCTCTGTCCTTTCACTTTCATCTCCTCAGATGCTCTATTTATCTTTGATGCCCCCCAGATTCCTTGTTAAAGGCCTTCTCTTCTTCCTTGCCATCATCTCTATTCCTCTTTATGAAGTCATCAAATGCCAGAATATTTCTCATGCAGTTCTTGGACCAGTGACTGACTCCTTTAAAATTTTTCTGAACCAAAGTGTGCCAAGACTTCAGTTAAGTTTTCTGTAACTTATTTCATGTACCCTGCTGAACTATTCCTCTTTCATCTCCAAATGCTGCCTGATTACTGCTTCAGTACCTACATCCTTTGCTTGTAGTTGTACACACAGACTGTGCCAAGCACGAAACATTTCCTTGACCTACTGTATTAAAAGATAAACTGAAGGAGATTATACCACAGTGGGAAAATGCTACTGGCTTGCTCATCCTTATGTAGAAAATTGCAGTCCTTCTCTTTGTTACTGTTGTGTCTGGCTTAACTCTGAGCAGAGAATATTTTATGCATGCTCACTGTTACTACAGGATATTATTTACCAAAATTAATTTTGTTTGTATTACAGTGTGCTCGAAAGTAAACACCCATCTTTTCCATTTAAGTGTACAGAGATCTTCCAGTGAGCCTTAATACAAATTAAGGTACAAATGGTCAAAAAATTCAGACACACATTAAAGAGATGACCAGAAATACTGTGAGACAAAGTTGACTCAGATACAGCCCCATAAAAAGCCACTGTTGGCTTTAGGCTTCTCGTGAGAGCATCTGCAGAGGTTTTGATGGGGTTTGTGTTGCAGTTGTTTCAGTTTCAGAAGCTGGTCGTGGTTTTGCCATTTATCTAGCACTAATGCCATGTGCTGGAAATGCAAGCCTGGTTCCTTCCCGTTTTTATCCTTCCCACTCCTCTTGCTTGAGCATGGTCAGAGAGGCAGGAAAGGACTTTTTATTTGACTGGAGCTTTGTGCTTGCTTGAAAGTGAGCCCGAATGCTTGAGCTCTCCTAGTCTGTAACCCACAATCACATGCACAAAAAGCAGTTCAATTTCACTGCCTTGGGCAACCAGCTGTTTTTCTTTGAATTCACTTACTTTTGAGTTCATTCCTGTATTACAAATAATATGTATTTAATTTAAGAAGGTACTATTACTGAAAGGAATTTTAATATAAAAGGACTATTTCTCAAATTAAAAGCCAGAGGAAAATCAGATTCTCTGTTTCAACTGCTCCTTTCATCTTTCTCCTTACATTTTATGAGCATCCTATATGTAACAGTCACCAGAGTCAGACTCTTCAGAACAGAATAGAAAGCAGATTTCAGAGAACACTTACCAGGAAACCAATTCCCTAATGTGTCAATATAAGACTAATAGTTTTCTGAGTATCTTTCGTCTCAGCTTTCATGACAACATATGGGCAATTTGATGGTCTCTCAAGACCCAAGCTGCAGGAGAATTTTTCAAACACTTTTTGCTTTTTCTTTGAGAAACTGGCTAGCACAGCTAAAATGGATTACGGACCCTTCTTGAAGGAAGTCTTCTTGTTTGTTAAGTGGATGATGCTAAAGAAAACTCAAATCGCCTATTAATGAGCTGTTAAATACAGTGTATTCTGAAATACACTGTATTTCAGATACATTCCCTCCACACACACACATTCTGCACAGTCAAAGAATTACAGCAAGCTGGACTATAAGATGTTCATCACTTCTTATCAGAAGAAGGGAAGGCAACACTTTAACAGCTGGTATGGGACTATATGATGATAAGATATATATATGATAAGATATATATGGTGATACATAGTGAAAGAACTATTTCATATTGGATAAATCTTCACGATTAGTATGTAAAACACGGTTGAATCACTCAACTATGCTAGAGTAAAAAGGAACTCAATAGCTCAACAATTATAGTATAGAATATAGTTTTAAGAATTTGATGCAGCAGTTGTGCAGGGAATATACAATTCCCTAAATCCTAATATAAAATGGTAGGTGCTAAAATAGGATAAATGCATAATTGTTTCTTTTCAGAAATAAGCTCTGTAATTTCTTTTTTTATTATTTGTATATTTTTCCCCTATAACTTCCTACAGTGCTGAACAATGCTGTAAATCTAAGATAAATACATTTTTTTTTCAAATTAAAGTCTTACATGGAGGGACTTTGTCCATCTCTGTGCTTCCTCCCTCAGACTTAAAATATATAACACATAGACAAAGGATTCTGAGCGAATAGAGCTCAGCAGGCAGAGCAGACTTCTTGTGTGTTATACATTATTGAAGCAGATAAATATACTACGTCTAGTAAAACTGGACTTTGTTTGGTAAGAGTCAGTGCAAGCTTTAGTGGGCATTCCCATCTCCTGCTTGCAACACATTTTATGTTCAAACCTCTGCCTTTGAAAGTGCTTATGATTATTTTGGCTGAGTACCCATGCATTTGTTGGCTAAATCTCATTTTACTTTATGAAACTAAGGCGTAACTCCTTGGCAGCATCTCATTCTGACTTCTGATCTCTGATAACTTTTCTGTCAAATTACTGACTCAACCCAAGTTGTTGGGATTTTTGGTTTTTTCTTTTGAGGGGAGGAATTCCAGTTTCAAACCATGAACATGTTTCCTCCAAAATGAACTAAGTTCTGTTCCTGCAGTGGTTTCTTTGCAAGAGAGGACTTTTAACCATGTTTCCTTTTAACCATGGAAAATATGTCCTTGCCTTTTATTCTAAATGGAAGAATATATTAATCTTGTTTGAGGGATGGCATATTTATATTATTAAATATTTCTTACATGATTTCCGTGAGGCATATTATCCCTCTGAACCCATAACAACAGAAGTTTTCTTCCTTCTGACCTTTTATAGAGGCTTTACAGAATAAAAGGGAAGAAAATGTAGAATAATGCAGAGTCATTAAAAGTCCGCACTTGTTTTCAATTTGTCTTCATTAAATATGCACATACATTTTTAATTAGAATAAATGTTGACCTATAAAGAAGACCAGAAACCTTCTAATTTAAAACAAACCAGCAAGAATAAGTAACTTGCCTCTCCTTGTTTCTATTAAATTTCGATAGATTATATCCTTCAGATTGCAGATACACCAATGTCATCCTTCACAGTACAACGGTCAGAATACATATTGACAATTTAGTTATTACATAACAGGGGAAAGATGATCTTGTGTTTTAAGCAAAAGATGAGATATGGAACTGATTAATTAATTTAGAAACATATTGTTAACAATACGTTGTTGAACTAAAATTAATTTTTCAGCCTATTTTCCAGTGTACAAAACCAGAACTGTGATGTTGAGTTTTACAGTAACATTGATTAGATACCCTCCTTTGCCCTTTCACTTTACAATGAAATGTTATTTTGTAAGCGTTTGTCTTCATTTTTTATTTCCAAGGCAGTCCATAAGATATTTTTAAAAATTAGCGCTTTTTTAATCTCTTTTAATGTAGCATCGAATATGCTTTTGTTATCTCCCCAAACTTAGTTTCATCATCTCGTAAGTATGGATCTCAATATCTAAATCCCTGCTTGCTGTGACATTCAATTATTTGTCTGCAGAGCTTGAAGATCCTTGGTTTTTAAGACCTATCGACATACAATTAAGAGCGCAAGGATCAGCCTAAGGACCTGAGCTATGGCTCGTACCCAGTTTTAATGAATAATGTATGTTTGATGAAAAGGGAATGGTTGGAGTAGTCACAAAAATGACTGTGGAAAGAGCGTCACAGAGTCTGCAGCTTTTTTCTTCAGCCCCAAGAGGCAGCAGAACAGATCTGAGTTATTTGTTTCAGCGGAGGGGCAGTGTTTTTGGCAAGGCGCTCTCCACCACGCTGTGGGCTGCGAACCCGGCTCCTCGAATGGATTTGAACCAGACTTGCTCATAAAAAGCAGGCTGAATATGCTAACAGCTGACACAGGCAGATAAGTCTCATAATGCTGTGGAAGTTGATGGAGATTGTACATTTTGTGCAAAGTGCACCAGCCCCAGCGCTGCCAAATGAAAGAGAGAATTTCACATTCTGTGTTCTTCCTCTGGTATATGCTTGCCTGTCATCTTATTTCATAGTTCAGGCAATAGAAATGCTGTTTAAATGGGTATCACAAACCTATAAATAGAAACATATCCCTACTAGATTTAAACCATTACACCCTAAGGTGTTAAAAAAGCCCTCCTGCGTGTTGCTTTTTAAGATCAAGGGGCATTTTTGCTGATAATGTCTAGAAAAGGCAGATGAACAGTAACAGCTGCTTATCCACAGGCTGGTGAACTGAACAGGGAAAAACTATTCTGGCAGTCAGATCTCTGGAGAGAAATGATAAATTATGAGCATCTATAAAAAAGAGTGATAGTCTCTAAGGAAAGTTGAGCAAGGTTGATAACATAAAATATGTAAAATGTGGAAAATATTTAATACTTCTGTTTCTTTGCACTAAAGAGTTGGTAGGGTTGTGTTATCAATATATACGGTGCTACTGAGCTCAGGCATCCAGGAGGAATGCGATATATTAATTCTCAGATCACTAGTTTGTGAAATGCATTTCTGGTACCCAGAGATTTGCAGGCCTGTTACGCTGATAAGGAGTCAAGGGCAGTCTCTTCATGGTCTGGAATTGCTCCCTTGGGAGAAGGATGGAATAGAAGCAGAGGAGCAGCAGATTAAGAGCTGGACAGTTTAGTGTTCTTCTGCTTCCAACTGCAGATTTTTTCCAGCTCTCCAGCCTGCAACTATTTAAAAATACCTAGCAGCTTCATCTCTGAGTTATGGCCCCCATTCTGAGTGCTGATGTACCCTCGGTAAAAAGATGTTCTGCAGGCAGACATGGTGTGCATGGAGAATTTCTGCTGGATAAACACATGTCACATAACTCCTGTGGCACAGACAGAATCTTGCGCTATGACAAAATGTTGTGGCTGGAGGTTGCTGTAAGCAAAAGCCAGGGGAGGCCAGCAACATTGTGGAGGAACTTCTAAGGGCAAGGTCTTCTGCACCGTGTCAGCACCCTAATAGGATGCATGCTCTAACCTTGAACTTGTGCTGGCTGTTTATGCAGGGGTCCCAAAGTAAAAGCCTGGAGAAAGACACCTCAGCATAAAAGGGCTGGCAAAATAATTGTTATTCAGGTCTTATCATCAAGGCTCAGATCATGCAGAATTAGAATAATTAGAGCAACTGGAAGAGATGAAAATGCTCTTCTTTCCTGAAGTCTCTTTAAAAGATAGTGACAGCAGATACTCCACATGTGTCCCACCAGGTGAATTTCCCTTGCAGACAGAGCTTCAATTTATTGTCTCTTGCACCAGGTATATTGAAAGTAGGCTGAGAAGCTGTAAGAAGAAGGTCCATTGTTAGCCCTTGTCATCGGCAGCTAACCAAAATAAAAGTTCTGGTGGATTGTTTTGCCTACGTAAGGAAACAGATGGCAGAGCCAGGTATCTTTGAGGCAATTCTCTTTTCTTACCAAAAAAAAAAACCTCTACCCTGAATGGAATGGGAGTAAAATGACAAAAGACAGTTTAATCCCACTTCTAAGTAGTCTTTTTTTTTCAGCCGGACAGTTTAGGAAAGCTCTTGTTCTTCCAGTGCTTGTTTTAGATGTCTTTCCAGTTTTCAACTCTTAATATATGTGTTTCTAGGTTGTTTCTTGTTGCTGCTGTCTAAAAGATATGTAACTCTACCAGACAAGGTCCTAGCCCTTGCATTTGGATCAGATAAACCCACTGATTCAAATTCTGCAGCGATTTGCCAGATACCTGTGTTTTCACAGGTTTTCACTGGATTGTCTGAGTTTCCTTGAGTTTTCTGGTACCACAACAGAACATTTTCTTCACTTTCCCTGTATGTGCTGATTTGTGAAACACTTCACGTCAGTCTATCAGCTTCAAGGAACTATAACCTAAATCATAACGTTTTTATATCTTGAGAGCATTTTTAAAAACTGAAACCTGGCATGAAGATTATAAATTCTTATCAAATAGGTGGATATGGAGTTTTTGACTGATGCCTAGATCACGCTTGGCTAATTTCAGTTTACCGGGAAAGTCTTTACAACTAGGACTATTTTAGGTCCTCTGAGTTTCAGTGATAGGTTCCTTAAGGCTGTTCAGGCTTCACTGGATAGTTGTTCTGCCTCTGAGGCTGCACTCTGGGCCCAGGGAAACCTATGATCTTCTTTAAAATGTTTTTTTGAGAGCTGCTTATAATCCACAGCATTAAGCAAAACAGAAGCAGAAAGAGGAAGAGCTGCTATCCAACTGCTTGCTTGACTCTGGAGGCCAGTTTTGTTCTGGCTGATAGCCCATTTGCTGAAGAACTCAAAGACAGAAGGCAGAACCTAAAATAAGACTTGGGGAGTTTTCACTTGAATTTCTAGCACATTCTTCCTTTCAGATTAGGAACTGTGTCTTGGTTTGTGTGTGGAAGATCTGTGGTTTTTAAATGGAAGGGAAGCTACAAAAGCCTCCTGTGAGCGAGCTACTTGCTCTGGGGGAGCTGCAACTGGTTCCTCAGTCGCATGCACAAATCAGCTTCCTCCATGAATGCAATAGAAAGCTTAGATAGAAGAAATGAATTACAGCACTTTTGATGGAATAACCATAGGCCACAATTCTTAGCTGAGTATTTCACTGTCTTTCTGCAAAGTATGGCCTTTCCCCAGTTGGGCTGGTTGTAGGTCAAAAACTGCAGATCCTCACCCATGCAGTTGTCACAGGAATAGATTCCTGGCTGCCCAGAGCAAACTTTTGTTGCCCATCACATGCAATGCACAGGTTTGATACAGGTGCACAAGAACTGCCTAGAACAGCGTAGCCCTTATTCATAATAAAAATAAATAAATAGAGTTAGAAAGACAGAGAGGGGTTCTGCTATTGTCCAGGAGAGGCTGGGAGAAGGAAATTTCTGTCTCACTGTTTTTCGAGCTCTTCATTTACAGAATCAGCATGCCCTCCAGAATCCTTTTCAATGTCACCCTTAGGCTAAGCTTAGGTCCCTTATCAATCCAAAAACAGGTGCAAATACAGGGAGAATTGCAGCAGGGATGCCCCACACGTTTTGCTCCCCTAGCATGTATATTCTGCCTTTTCCCAGTCTTCGTGAGATTACAGATTTCAGTTCAGCAAGGACACGTGAGGGTTTTTGTAATGGTACTTTGAGCCATGTATTTTCTCCCTTACATTTCTGCTTTTCACTATCATCTCACTTCCTCCATTCTGTTTTCTTTGATGCTGCCTTCTTTTGATAGCGTTTCCACTGTTCTTTTATACTTACTTTCCATTTGTTGTTTTCTTTTGTTCTCTAACAACTATTTTTAACTTTCTTTTTCTCTCACTCCATTACCATCTTTAAGTCCAAGTTAATGCAGCTTATTTACATCAGTGGAGAGTCTTCCGCTTTTTTAAAATTCAATTTAGGCATAAAATAAACTAATATTCATATACAGTAAATTTTCTTGACTTCCCTTTTAACAACAGCAGCTGTTCATCAAATAGATGCTTCCTCAAAAAGACTTGGAAACCTTGGGAAACCCCAAAACTCCTTCTGCCTGAAACAGCTGTGTCTAAACTCTCTCCTGCCGGAGCACAGTCCTGGTTTTCTTCCTTCCTGCCCTCTCTGCAGCCAGCACATGCAAGCAGGAGCAAGGGGTGCTGTATGAACAGCACAGCCCCCATAAGGCTGGTGTTCAACATGTCCCCTTTTGCGTGAGGGAAACATGCTCCAAAAACCAGGGCAACCAGAAGGAAGGCTGCAGATAAAACCTTCTCCTGCCTGTGCCAGTGCCCTGTGCTCTGCTGCTGCCGGCTTCACCCTCTGCTCTCCAGGGGAAGGGGAGAAATGCCTCTCTGTTGCTTGCAGTGCTACCTCGGGGCTCTGCTGTCACCTGCAAGCAGAGTCATTTGCAAACAGGCTGTATCGCTGGGGAGCAGAAATGTGTTTTTTTTAAACCTTAAGCAGATTTATAGTCTGGTTTCCTGTCAGATCTTTGCATTTTCCTCCTCCGCCCCTCCCAGCCGCTGACACACTTTTTCTTACTTTGTGTCGCTCTTTGCTCATTCTGACACCGATGCACTTGCATCCTGTATTCCTGATTCTTCCTAAACTTTTTGCACTTTGAAGGCAAAGAAGCATCTTGTACTGCTGCTACTTTTCAGCAGCTTCAGAGCACAACCAGCCTCTCCAGGACTCCTGGAGAGAGACAGTAACAAGTGCATGGAGGCAACGTAGGGAGTTTCAGCCTGCAGCAGCAGCAAGACAGCCGGTTCCTCATGAGCACCCAAGGTAAGGAAAGCAGCCATGAGACCAGCTCCACCTCACTGCTGCCTGTGACAGCAGCTCACTCTGATCCCACCCGTTCCACTTTTACCTTTCACTTTTTGGGTGTGTTCACGCTCAGGAAGGTGTTGCTTTGAGCACGGTAGCGTTAGCTCCTTCCTTGCACTCAACAGGTCTCGTTGCACGGATGCTTGGAGCGGAGGGCTCGCTGCAGGCTGCAGCTGGAGGTGCTCGTATGGGCTCAAATGAACTGAATTGAAATGGAGGTCTAGAGAGGGGAGATGAAAGGACTGATTGTGAGCAGTGGCCTCTAGGGAATTTCTGTTTTTACCCATGGTATGCTGTGTCCTAACCTTTACTTCAAATCTCCTCACTGGGGATTTATGCTTTCTATTAAGTTAATAACATCTTTCTCTTCTTTTTTTTTTCTTCTCTTTGAATTTGTTCTTTTCACTTCTTTCTCAACTCTAAGGTATCTTTTATTATCTTTTGCACCATCTTTTATGTCTATTTTCCATCAAGCATATTTTCTGTGTAACAAATGTTCCTTTCTTTGCCTTCCCTCCCCCTCCTCTTTCTTGCCTGTGCAGTAGACTGTGCATCCTCCCCCATGTTCTTAATCTTTCTCTCCTTCCCCTCTGTCATTTCCTTCTTCTCTGTCTTGTGTTCCCCTTTCCCATTGCTCCTCTAGCTCCTCACACGCACTCTTACTTCCTGCCCCATCTCCTTTCTCATGCACACAGCATTCGTTGCTGCCCAGCAAAGTTCATTTTGCAAACACAGGGGTGCTGGCCACTGATTAGCCCTTGCACGTCCCTATTGCTTGCCAGGCTGCCCTCTGTCTCTTGTGCACATGCAGGATTTGTTAATCAGTTCCCATCCCCAAATACCTGCACAGCTTCCTTCCAATTTGCACACTGATACCTGGTCATTCACTGCAAACAACCCCTGTCATCCTGTCTCTCTGTTTCTCATAAGAGAGAGAGTTAATAACTCATAAACAGAGTTTTTAACACCTATAACACACCATAACTTCCTTTCCACTTCTAAGTAGAGCCATCTCTGACATAATTCTTTCTATCATCCTACTCCTTCCTAAGCCCTTACCCCAATCTTCTGCCAGGTTGCTCTATCTCTTTTTATCTTGATGGTGACTTCATATTGGAAGGAGCCACTGGTCTTGCTCTTTGCTGCTTTAGCATCTCTCCTGTGTACCTGCAGGGGAACTGGAGGAAGTGGTGCAGTTTTTCAGCTGCTCTTTCCTTTGCAGAATATGCAAGCTGCAGCAGAGTAAGAGCATAGTGATGCGAGGGAGTGTGGTTGGAGAAATGGGAGAGCATAATGCAAAATGCTTTGGAAAATTAGAAAAATAGTTCTGGATGAGATACTTTCTTCTCATTGCTTATAAGTCATTTTACTAGACCAAATAAAACTGCAGTCTTCTTGTCCCAGTGCAGGACTTCTTCTCTGAGACTGAGCTAGTTTTATCCTGAGGATCCCCTTGAAGTTTCAAATCTCAGAAGCAGAGATTCCCTACAGTAATGCTGTGGTGGAGTGGTGGGAGTAACTTTGCTCCTGGGATCAGGGAACAGCTCATTTCTTCCCTGCTAGACGCACTAGAGAGCCTCAAAGATCAAACATGACTAAAAATTGCATCCAAGGACAATATCCTTGGATAATAATGGTATTACTGCTTTTTTTTTTTTTTTTTTTTTTTTTTTTTT